>JANAVB010023488.1:0-24517 GCA_029216955.1 Iris pallida | reverse complement strand
ATTCCACCTCGTGACTAGACATCGACCAAGTCGTCGCGTTCCGCTTTCCATGGACGGGATCCCACCGCGACGACACATCGATATACCAGTCGAGGTCATCAACTTCAAGCTACCTCCACTCGATGCATCGTTCGAACGCGGTGCAGTTAGTTTCGTAGAATCGAGTTCAACGCACGCGGCTTTGTTCATAGTCAAGTTTATTCTACTGTTCTCTCAAGCCTTTTATAAGAAGAGAACTGTTAATTAGGGTGTTAGCTAAGGGATTTGGTTCTCTTGCAAGAGTTATGTGTGTTAGTCTTCATTAAACCGTTTATATAAAATTGCTCCTGCGTACAAATTGTGTTCACGTGTAGTGTTGCTCATAAAGAACATGGCTTGGGTGTGACACTCTAGTGGTAGGGGCTACTAGCAATACTGAGACTAGATGCATGGGAGTTATCCGGTGTGGATGAGTAGATGGGTTGTGTCAAACACTGGTCTTGTGCAAGATATCTTCATAGGTATAAAGACAATAAAGGGAAATGAATAGTGTACAATTCAACTGTTGTTAGTAAGCTTTACTTCCATGGAGTTTGATCAAGGGGAAGAAGCATATACACATGTTCACACTAGGAAGGAGAATGAATGAATGAAGTGAGTTGGTAACTAGAGTAGCCAACAGTATACGTTCAAACAATGGTTGGTAACAAAGGGATGTAAGAATATTATGGGTGAATGGTTAAGGAGAGAGTGCATGTTTTTATGGTACAGTGTTAGAAATTTATTGTATCTGTCGATTCATGAGATAAATAACATAAATTAAATTGATTGCAGAAGCGTACCTGAATCCATTGCTAGACTTGACGGATTGAAGCGATCGTCTCTTTATTGGGTTCGATCTTCCAACTTGCTACGACCCTTAATGACAAAGGTGAATCCGAATCCTTTGTCCCTCTCTTTTGTTGATGGGATGCAGAAGATAAAAAAAAAAAAAAACTTCTCTTTGGTGGCCGTATAAGTTGGGGACCATAACCCTAATGAATACACATATATAGATATATATGTGTGTTGTGATATTTATAATTTGGCCCTCATCAAATTAGAATTATCTCCGGTATCTACACATTAATTCCAACAATTATACCCTTAAGCCAATTTCCAAATAGACCACTTTAATTTGGCTTAATTATTTAGATAGCCCAAACACAATTAATTTTACATGTGTGGCGCCTTAATTATTGAATAATTCCAACAATCTCCCACTGGGCCACATATGTAACCTTATAATTGTGTTAACCTTAGTGAGCTCATAAATTGCTATCTTAATCCTTAGGGTATATCCGGACAATCTCGTCCATTAACCATATCAACATAGGATCAAAGCGGCCTTCGTCACATATAGCGTAACTAAACCATCAATGGTCACATATACCAATATATCTAAACGACATAGATCAATCTTGGATGCGTGGCATGAAAATTACACGCAATGTGATTAATACATGTCTATTTCCAACTGGTCATCCTTAACTTTAGTGAGATCAATTTTAACATAATGAAAACAGAATGAACTGAATTTCCATATATCTGATCAGACAAATATCCAAAATACTTTAATACATAAATGTGTCCAAAACCAAATAGCACCAAAATATAAAATACAAACTCCACTATATTGTCATATTCTTAATTAACACCCATATGAGCAGTATGCTCATGAAAGACCTTGGGTGATAATACTTTTGTGAGCGGCGATATATGATAACATGCGCTGAACGCTGTAGAATGCATATTATAGCATATTCCGCCCGCTATATATGTCCCCGCTATAATAACCCCATGTACAAGAACGCTATAAAGTTACAGCGTTCACGAACGCTATTCATGGATCATAGCGTTCATTGACGCTATAGACAATGTATAGCGTTTTGAAACGCTATATGATAGTTATAGCAATTAGGAACGCTATAGAACTTTAATAGCATTCATGAACGCTATTAATATATAGTAGCGTTCATGAACGCTATAGACATGTTATAGCACTTACAAACGCTATATAGTTTACATAGCCTTTACGAACGCTATAGTTCATTAATAACATTTGTTAACGCTATAAATGTGTTATGGCGTTCCTGAACGCTGTTTATTTTTAATTGCGTTCCTGTATATTATTTGTTAATAGCGTTTCGATATATATCTTTTTATAGCATTTCTTTCCTGCTATTATATGTGCAACAATAGCATGTCAGAATGCTATTGCAGAGTCAAAATTCTGTATTCGAAAATTTGCAGAATGCAGCACATCAGAATACTATTGCAGATAATGCCACAGTTACACAAAATGCAGATATTCAAAAATTTAAATGCGAATCAATCACAAATGAATTCCGAACATAAGTAAATTCATTAATTTCACTGTCTAATATATGTAGAACAATGAAGTAGTACCAAACATTCAAAATCCTTAATTTCTCCATGTAGAACAACGAAGTAGTACCAAACATGTCCAAAAATTAAATATTAACAGTGTAGTCAGCTACATATTCCAAAATGTTGACTATCTAACATTTAGCTCCCTTCGAGCCTATCCACAACCAAAACTCCTCAGAAAGCATCATCTTCCTTCATCCAACTACAAAAAAATAGGGGATAAATCATTAGTGTAAAGAAAAAACCATCTCGAGCCGATCCAGACAATTGACGAAAATTAAATTATTGGATAGGAAAAGGATACTAAGAAAACCACCTGAGGCCAAAGGTGCACCCCTCACAGGACCATTACAAATTGACTATACACTCTACTTTATATGCAGGCATACCGAATGTTTCGAGGCTTCAGAAAGAAAAATTATATGTAGTTCTTCGTACAAATATAAGTACAGTTCAAGTGATAATCACTCATCTAACCCTTAAGATGCCTGATTGCAGCTAATCGTTAGATTGAGATATCGTTCACAATTCAATGAAGTTTCTAATGTAACCGCATCGACAAGTCTTTCAAATAATAATTGAAATGTAGTTGGGTCATAAGTTCAAAAATCATACCATGGGGAGCAAGTAGGCACGAGTAGGTTCTCGGTATCATTTGTTTTTCCTCCTTATTCTCCGTATTATCTTCATTTTTCTTTTCCTCGGCCTGAAAAAATGCTAAAAATTTTGGACTCCGGGATAAGCTAAGAAGACATGAGTCATTCTATAATTTATCATTCTACCATATAAGGATCCCATCTACCACCAGAAAAGTTAAAATTGTACTATGATAAAAACAGTGAAATATTACTAAATATACGCAAGAGAGATCATATGAAGCATCAGAGAGTTGTGTTGCCTACTCAAATTGAACATGAAAATACTAAATAATAAACTCAAATCGAACATGAAAATACTCGACAATAAGACAAAGGAAAAAGGTAAGATATACTCAAGTTTACTTGTACAAATACTTAGATTTGAAAAAGAAAAACGAGAGAAAAACAATCTTAATGTCTACAAATTGAACATAAACAATATTGCACAATAATAACAATATTGCACAATACGTAAATTGCTGAAGAAGCCTATATATAAACTACATATTTAGAGTTCAGACTTTTGTTATCCATACTCTTATAGTTTACTAGATTTTTCACTTATTCCTATTGACCATAACAACAAGAACCTGTACCCATAATATCATATCACTATAAGAGTATGGATAACAGAAGTAGGCACGAGCCTGTACCTATAATATCAAATCACTATAAGAGTATGGATAACAGAAGTATGTCCACCTTTGGCCTCGGCCTTTATAATAAAGGATACTAAGAAAACCACCTAAGGCCAAAGGTGCACCCCTCACAGGACCATTACAAACTGACGATAACACTCTACTTCATATATATATTATAATATATATATATATATTATATATATATATTGCACCAAATTTTCCTAAACCAGTGCCACCTAACACTAATATATCTATAGAATTAGAATTCCAACATTAGTTGCATGTTCTCAACTAAGACATATTTATGCATTAACCTGACAATATTCTCAAATGTACAAGAAATTGTACCGATGAAATTTTTTTGTGCCAATTACCTTAGGAAATATCTAGAGCACCATCAATACTAGGTCCTACTTAATACTCCCAATGCAAATATAACATAGTTTGGTTAACACAATATATCTATGAAGATGCAAATAAGAAGGAAAAAAAGGAGGAAAAGAAGATGAGGGTCACCCCAGGCATAACCTCTCCATTAGTGCCATTGGTGTTGATTTCGGCATATAAGCATGCCTTGTCTTCTCCACCTGTACAATAGTATGGTCTTCGGCCGTGACATTTTCATAAGCTACATAAGAGAAGAAGAAGGTAAAGAACCATATGTATACCAAGTGTATTCTTTAAATGGAAGATAGACTGAGGATAAGTAACCAAACAGAATCACGCTACCATTGTGCATGACAATGCATAAAAAAGATGATACAGACAATTTTTCACAATTTGTGTTGTAACGAACAGAGGGTTCTACCTATAAAGACTTCATAGAAGTAAAATGTTGAAACAACTATAGAAAATAATAATAGACTTTCTTTCCAAAATTCATGGAAAGAATTTATTTAGATGCTATATGTTGAAACTAACATAGGATACATAGGGTTCCTAACACCATTATCAACTGGAAGACAGCTACGAGCTAGTAGCACTGGAACAACTTCTCTCCCAAGGGGATTTGGTTCCACATCACAGTATAGTATTTCTTTCAAGCAGCTTTCCTGCAATCCACAAAACTTTGCGGGTTTATCATAATACTTCTTGTGCAATTGTCAGTCTTCTAAATGTTAACAAGTAGACCAGCAAGCTCAAACATGTTATTTCTAAGACTGCATAGAGATACATAAATATTCAAGAAAAGCAGATAAATGACCTACTTGGAGCAACAAAGCATAAAAGGAATACAATAGATCATGCGTGTAAACATAGGAGCATTATCTTACCTTATGATAACAAAGTGTGCATCTTTTTTTCAGTCTTTGACATAATGTCCCATGATGGACACATTTTTGAAGTCTGCATGTGCAAAAATAGGTTTCAAGAGGTATCATATATACATAATTAATGGCATATATTCTTGGAAAAAGAATGAGGATATAAGTTAATAAGAAAGTACCCAAGGCAGCATCAATTTCATCCATAACACAACGAAGTGGACTTGTAGTGATGGAGAGCAAATACAAGAGCTAATGAGCTAAGTTATTCAACTGTAACTGGAATGAACCATTTTCTGGTATTCAATCCATAATCTACATGTAATCTCTCATTTGATTTAAAAGGTACTCCACTTATTTTAGGCTACCAAGAAAAGTACTTCTGCACATTCGTTTGACATTCCTTTCGCCAACAATGCTATTAAAATAAGGAAACAAGATGGAATAGTTTTTTGGGCTGTCCAATTAAGGAAAGTTAATCTCGCATATGAATTACGAAACAATCTGCTTTGTCCAATACTGCTTAATGTAGTATATCAATTCACTTGTTTCCTAAATAAGTAAAATGAAGGAAAGTTAGTCTCGCATATGAATTACGGAACAGCAGAACACACACAAATCTGACAGTATATTTTTATTTATATTAGATGGAAGTTTCTGTCTGTATTTGTGTTTTAAAATGTTGCCAGTGGTGTCTTCTATATGCAAGTCTACTAATCAGATGAGTGGATGGAGTGAAGTCAGTTAGCCATTAGAAAGATGGTGTATCTATGGATTCTGCTGATATGCTTAGCAACATATGAGACAGAGGCTCTTTCGGTATTTTGGGTTGGTTTAGGATTTGTGTTATTTTCTTAAGTATCAGAACATTTCATAGAAAAGAATCCAAGTGTATCCTTGGAGCATCATAACTGTCTTACTATTGTAAGGAATACCTATAAGCCAGCCAGTGTGAAAAATTCATTCAATGCAATGTACTGATACCTTTATAAAAACCATGATGCAGTGTAAGGAATACCTATAAGCCTTTTGTTTGGCGTCTTCCCCTTCATCTCCCAATCCTTCAAAAGCTTCTTCATGTCTTGTAATTTATACTCAGTATCAACCTGTAGGAAAACTGCCAACAATCCAAGTCTCTACGTATATTAAAGAAAGATATCTCTGTCATCACTACCAAAAAATTTAATATTTGACAAAACCTCAGTGGCTCATAATTCTTCAAAGCTTTTTTTAGTTTGTTATATTCTTCCTTTGTGAATCCAACACATCCTTTTGCTTGTCAATGAGCTACAGAAGACAAGAATTACAAATATGTGCATTCAGTATGAAGCCATCATAAAATGAGATGCTATGTTGCTAAGATAATTAAAGGAAACTAAAACACAGATATTTTGCGGTGTATGTGTAGTGTCTGATACTTTTCCGATACAACAAAACACAGATATTTTGTGATGTATGTGTAGTGTCTGATACTTTTCGATACTAATTGATGTGAATGGTGCCATCTTCAAATGTTGGAACTACCACCATTGTATTCTTATATCTGCTAATTAGTTTTACTTTATAAGCCTGTTGTATATGGAAAACTTCCAATTTCAAATGTGGGAAGTACCACCATTGTTTTCCGGTTAAGATAGGCTGTCTGCAAAAAATTTGAATAAGGAACCATACTGCTAAATTTTACAAGATCTTCAGTAAACTTTAGTCTAAAATTTTGAATAAGGAAACACATTATATCTTGGGGATACTGAAGACAACATAGTCTAAAATTGAAGCATTTAACATGTAAATAGTGTACCGATTAAGCCAACACCATTGTACCATGTTTCAGGCAAAGTAGCATACCTTGTACCTGCACTGTGTAACAAAAGAAAATATGACCCAAGTAAATATTTACTAATCAATGTTATTTCATGAAACAATTAAAAGAAGCAATATCAAACAACCACTTTCAATATGCTTATCATGTCTAACATGGTTAAAAGCTACTTTCCAAATACTTCCACAACCAATGGATTCATCAATACAGGAATCTGATTTCTCAAACACCTTAACTATAACACTAAGTAAATTCCAGTTAAACCAACAAAGGAAGCATCTTTGTGCAATGAAAATTAACTTAGAACACAAAAATGCAGTGAAGCACTAAAGTTCAAGCATTTATAATTCAAAACACCATAAAATTAATTTACCGAAAACAAAGCAATATCAATCGATTAAAGAGCTTCTAGTATGTTTCACAGTATCTAAGTTTCCTTTCCCAAACACTTTCTGATTTACGAACAAGCAAAGCATCCCATAATTCAAGTGTTCATAGTCTGAGATGCCATCTTCCTGCACCAAAAATTGATTCAAATACATAGAGCTCAAGCATTTAGCCGATGAAATAGCATATAAGATTCTCATAAGATTACCAAAAGAAAATCATTTTCCTTTACTTGAACTCGTAGCTCAGCACCGAGCCCTCGGGTCGTCGAAGCTCTCCAGAACCTCTTCCATCTTCCATCTTCCCTCCCTTCCTCTCCTCCTCCTCTATAAAATCTGAGAAGAAGAAGAAAAAACCTAATAAAATGATAGCTTTAGCTAAAGAGATCTTTAAAAAATAAGAAAATAATACTAATACTCAACAATTTCCATGTCTGAGCAAGATCACGGATCAATAAATATTAGTCCAAATTCAAGTAAAATATTAATCTTTTTTTAGGGTTTAGATGAAGTTGCAGATAACAAAGTACAAAATCGACAACTATTTTCCAGCATGGACACGTACTGCGTGTCCGTGTTCAATATCCATTTTGCTTGAGAAATCATACAAAAATAACCCAAATTTTTACTTTAAAACTCCGGAATAACAAAAAAAATGTCGCTTTCAGTGAACAATGAGCAAAACCCTCACTAGGGTTTCTACTATCACTAACAAATTTAGGAGGAGATGAGAAATGCAAAAAATGAGGGACCTCAACAGAAAAAATCCAGATCCGAAAGGACCGATCCACGAAAGATCCAGCAGAGGGCGAGCGGCTCGGCGGTGATATCGAAGCTCCGGCGGATCCGAGATCTCCAACGTCAGGATCCGGTAACAAAACGAATCCGGGTCCTAATCCGTTTTAAAGCACGCGATGGATCGGCGAGGAAATCAGTCGGGGTGGGGGTAGGGGGCTGGAGAATATCGAGATGGTCCAGGTCAGCTGGTGGGCACATCGCCGCCCATCTGAGCTTCAAGATTGGTGCCGGCGCTTGATGATGCCCCGGTCCAGCTGTACTTTTCTTTCTTTTCTTCTAATGATGCCCCCCCAAACCATCCTCCGAACCAAGAGGAAGAAGCAGCGTCAGCAGAGGAGTGTTGCTCGCTCGAGCCGGCGGTTACGGCAGCAGCAACGTTGGGGGGAGGAGGAGGAGAAAGAGAGATTTCCCTTGGACCAGCAAGAGATCTCTACTGCGAGGGCGGGGGCTTGATAACACACGAGAAAAAATTGGGGGAATGGGAAAGTGTTCCCCCCAACTCAAGGTGTTTTCGGTCCGGTCCGGGCCGGCCCACGGTCCAGAGGCGGCGGGCCTGACCGGGTTCGGGCCGGTCCAGGACCGGCCCACTCTAAAATTCGGTCCGGGCTAAGTCCGGCCCGGTTTTCATGTTCTGGGCCCAGCCCGGCCCATTGAACCGGGCACAAGTGGGGTCGGTCCAGGCTGAACCGGACCACGGGCCGGTCCGGGCCTTGGGCGGTTCGGACCGGTTCAGACCGGGTTAACCGGACCGGCCCGGTTTGTTGGATTTTTTTTTTTTTTTTTTTTTTTACAGTTTTTTGTTTAATTTAGTTTTTTAATCATTTTCTTTTGTATTTTAATTTTAAAAATTTTTAACTTAAATGTTTATAAAAATATTTATAAAATGTTTATACAAAATATGTTTAAAAAATATTTATAAAATGTTTATAAAATGTTTTCTTTTTAATACAAATGTTTATAAAATGTTTTTACAAAATATGTATTTTCTTTTTAAAACCATTTTAAAAACCATGTAAAAGTAATCATTTTCTTTTGTATTTTAATTTTAAAAATTTGTAACTTAAATGTTTATAAAATGTTTATACAAAATATTTTAAAAGTAATGTTTATACAAATATATACAAATGTTTATACAAAAATGTTTATACAAATATTACAAATGTTTATAAAATTTATAAAAATTTTAAAAAAAACATTTCTCCCTCTTCCTTTCTCCGGGCTTGGGACCGGCAAATGCTTGTTTGGCATAGGCGGAGTTAAAAAATATTTTTTTTTTAAAGTAAAAAATAGTTTTTGAAAGTATAAGTTAAAATTTGAATATAGTATAAGTAAAAAAATAGTTTTTGAAAGTATAAGTTAAAATTTAAAATTGAAATGTATAAGTTTAAACGTACATACCTGATACCTTGCACCGTAGCCTCATTGTTGTTCGCCTTCATGCAATGAAAGCGATTCCAAATCCAGCTCGTGGATGTCATGATCTTCTTCATCTTTCTGGTTTTGTGTTCTTTTATCGGCATTCATCCAATCTTGTACGCACACGATTGCTTCCAGAATATCGGGCTTCAAGCGGCTCCTCCTATCGCTCAACATCCTCGAACTTGCACTAAAACAGGACTCCGATGCTACCGTCGACACCGGGATCATCAGTAGATCACGTGCTATGTTAGAAAGCACAGGAAATCTCTTGTCGTGTCTCTTCCACCATTCTAAAACGGCGAAGTGATCTGGAGTCTCATCTTCGTCTTGATAAGAGTTAAGGTAAGCAGACAACTCTTGAGTAGGTTGGAAAGATTGCTTTTGTTTCTTCCTTTGTAGTATGCGACCGGCTGCTGATAGCTTAGACGCCAAGCCGGAGCTACTACTAGCCCCCCCTGAGTTGGTCGGGTCGACGTTGCTCCTTCTTCGTACAGTATAACTAACCTGTCCAAAGCCACTTTAACTTCTGCCTTCATGTCAGAAACGTCTATACCCATATATTCTCCATATCCTTCTAATAAAACCTCTACGCCATCCAATTTGATTGTAGGATCAAATATGGAAGCCAACAATATAAAAGAGGTACTTCACCCCAATATTTCCTGAATTTGGCTTCCATATTTCTCACCGCAATTTCAAAATTTGGATAATCTCTATATTTAGAAAATAAATAAGACATGTTACAAAGTTCACGTAAAGCTAAGCAAGATGTGGGATAATAACACCAGAAAGAGTTAATGTAGCATTGTAAAAAACTTCTAAAAATTCACAAACACTTTCAACTGCTACCCAATCATCATCAGTAACCTGATAGTCAAAGGTGGCATCCGAAGTACAATAATATGTAATAGCACTCTTAAAAGGAATTGCAGATTTCAACATCAAGTAGGTGGAGTTCCACCTAGTTGGTATATCCTTCACAAATCTTCTAAAAGTCATACCAAAATGTGCGCAAGTGCATGCAAAACTTTGTTGTCTACTTGGAGACGAGTTTAGGTGGAGCAAGCATTGTCGCAGAGTGTCTAAATGGGGTTCAAAAATTTTTAAACATTCTTTAAAACTAAGTTAATTATATGGCAAGCACACCTAACATGCATAAGTCTACCTTCTAAAATAGGCTTAAAAATTACTGACAAAGAAGACATAGCAGCATTGTTGTTTGATGCATTGTCCAAAGAGACAGAAAAATTTTTAGCGTGAATATCATATTCACGCACGTGTCTTGAAATCTCACTTGAAATTACAGCGCCCGTGTGGACATTCTATAAGTTTAAGACAGATGATACATTTTTGCAACATCCATTGTGCATCTATAAGTGTGCAGTAATACAAATATAAGCATAACTCCATTTAGTAGTCCAAATATCAGAAGTAATAGCTAACTTACTAATATTTTCAAAATCCGCTTTCAAAGCGGCTTTTTGCTCGTTGAAGAGACGAATGGCCTCCTTTCGAGCTTGTTGCCTACTCACTTTAGTAAATGAGGGGTTTAGAGAAAGTGATACATAATCTCGTAAAGATTCGCTTTCACCCGTCGTGAAAGGAAGTTCGTCACGAATAATATGTTTAGTTAATTCGGTTTTATGCCTAGCAGCTGAATAAGTAAAGTTACCAATTGAAGAACCGGTGGCGCCGAAGCTTATTTGGGTTTGGGACGCTTGAAGTGTGTCCTTCCCGTAGCAAGTGTCGTAGTGTCTGGATATAGTCCCGGTGCCACCGCCCTTCTTCCATGCGTACTGGTTGCAATATTTCTTGCATTGCACCTTGTACGGTTTCGGTTCCCCCTTGGCATCTAAAACAAACGAACCATCAGGATTAGTTTCAAAAATTATAGTAAAATAATCCCAATACTTAGACCTTTTTTTTTTTCAGGACGTTGGGTGGTACTAGCTACTTCCGGAGGAGATGGTTGGCACCCCTCCGGAATCGGATGGGTGGCTACTTGCTCAGGTGGAATTTCATTACCGTCAAAAAAATTACTAAAATAATGGTAAGTCTGTCCAGCAAGATCAGGTGGGTTTGAACCTTCACCAGCCATATATAAAATAAAATAAAGTAAACTACGCTAGAAGAAAGTAAGGGTTGAGAGGAAGATCGGGAAGCCGTAGAGCCGGAATGGAGTTGGGAGGGAGATCGGGAAGCCGTTGAGCACCGGGGAGGGAAAGTCGTAGAACACCAGAGCACCGGAAAGGAAAGCAGTAGAGCACCAGAGCACCGTAGAGAAATGTAGAGAATTTGTGAGGAATGAGTTGTGTTTGAAAAATGGGATTTTTGGCCTATTTATAGGAATTTTTTGGGGTTTTTGGTAATTTTAGGCCAAAAATGACCAAAATACCCCTCCCAACATTTTAATAACGGTTATATGGAGGGGTATTTTGGTAAAAGAAACCCCCCCACCAACGGTCTGGAAAAAAAATAAAAAAAAAATTCAAAATCCCCCTCCAACGGTCGGCTGGACCGGTCCCAGCGGGCCGGGCGGCCGGTCCAACCGGGCCTATAGCGGGCCGGGCCTGTTTTATTTAAAAAAAAAAAATGGAGCGGTCCGGGCCGGGCCGGGCTCGGGCTGGAGGGGGGCCCGACCCGAACCGGATGGAAGGGGGGCCGGGCCGGTTCGGGCCTACAGCGGGCCGGTCCGGGCTATAAGGGGGCGGGCCGGTCCGGTCCACGGGCGGGCCCGGGCTGGACCGGCCCAATGCACAACTTGACCCCCAACACTTTTCATTTCACAGGAAACTCAAGTGTATTGATTTTTCAATTTTTTTAAAAAAATTTGCTAATGGTTTTAAGCTATTATAACATAAATAATATATGTTATAAATATTAAATTTTAGTTTTTTTTTATTTATACTAACGTTATTTTTTGTTGCTAACGGTCTTTTGCCGTTAGTAATTAGTAACGACAAAAAACTGTTAGTAATTGAAAAAAATTGTGTTAGAAAATCCCTATTTTGGTGTAGTGGGACTAGTGCATTAGGAAAAAAACATCAAGTTTATTTACAGATGGATGGATTGATCAATTAGAAATTCGAAATCAATGTTTACCGGGAGGGAGCAAGAATTTTAAGAGATCCAGATTTGGACCAGAGTGCGCTCTTGCTCTCCTTTCTCTTATGGTTCGACATAGATGACGATGAGGATGTCTCCATTGTCGAAGAGTTTATCGATCGCCCACTCCAGAGCCTTCTCTTGCTACTCTTCGAGAAGTCCAGCGCTAAGTCGATCGTTTGTCCTTTTCCATTGTCGAGGAGGTTGAACCCACAGCCGCTGGAGCATCTTCTTTAACATTAGCCATCAAAGTTGCCCCAAATCGGCTTCCTAGGGTTTTAAACCACAAAAATCAGTCAGTACTCCTCAATCTCTGACAATAACAAGAAGTATCAAAATAATTGAGATTTTTACCAGTTCCTCGGCCTCGATCCCCTTGATGTACTTGTCGATCGTTATTGTCTGGTCGCTCTCATCGTTAAACACGTCCGCCATCTCGAACAGAGGAAACCCTAAAAATTATTGCACGTCTTCGACCAGAGGAGAAAAGGATGGAAAGAGGGGATGAGGAGAGATGAAAAGTGGAGAAATTTTGAGAATGAGAAATTTTTTAGGAAAGGGTTCCAGCGGGAGGGAGGTCGGGGATTTTCGTTGAGCCACCTCTGTTTCTCTCTCTTCCCATAAATAGGAAGAGGTGGAGCAGACAAAGATAGAGGATTTGGGAGGAGGAAATCTAGGGTTAGGGTTATAGATTTGGTGGAGGCGAAAGAGATTTAAAAAAATTTTGAATTTGAAGAAGGGGCATAAGGGACCAAAATTCAGAGGAAGGAGAGGGAAAGATGAGAGGAAGATAGAAATTTCAGAGGAAGGAGAGGGAAACATGAGATGAAAGGAGCTAAATTTTGAGAGAAGGAGAGGGAGAGAATACATTAAGGTTTTTTTTCAAACATAAGACATAACATTTTGCTATGGACGGTACCGATTTAATTTCTAAAAATCCAACGGACTGGATCGTCCGCTATCGAGAATGCTATAAATTATACAGCAAAACTGAATCTCTCATATAACTTATTTTTTAATATAAAATAGAAAAATGTGTTGCTTCTCCCATGATTGGAACAGTAGATAGTTCAATTGTGAGCATTCGATTAACTCGGTTAACCGAACTGAATTACCAAATACCGAATTCGACCGAAAATCGAATAACAAAAATTGAAACCAACCAAAATATCACGTACCGAACCAAACCGAACGGAATAAATCTGTTCGATTTTCAGTTTATTTGGTTTAACCAATATTTCAGTTTATTTATAATTTTTTTGTCAATATATATAGTAACTAAATATACAAAGATATATTTCGTATATATTACTAAAAAAATTTATTCGGTTTACCAGGGAGAGGAATTTTAGATAAAATTTCTGAAAGGTTAGTGGAATTAAACCGAAACCAAATCCCAAAATCGAAACCGAATAAACTTTTTTAGTATTTTCGAAATCGAAACCGAAACGATTTTTTTTCAAACCGAATCGAATCTCTTATTCGGTTAGGATTTCGGTCCAAAAACCGAATAATGCTCACCCCTAGACATACGGGCATAGCAACGTTCAGAAAAAACTATACCTTTAACAGCGTTCATAACACGCTATATAAAGTTCTGTTAACAGCACTGCTTAATAAGCGCTATTGATAATGATATTCTAATAGCAGGAGGCTTCAATGCTATAGATAAACTGCTATTGTATGAATGTTTAATAGCAATTCAATATGAACGCTATGAATAATTATATTATAATAGCAGGGAGGCTCAAACGCTATAGATAAACTGCTATTATTTCTATTTTAATAGCACTGCGGAAGGAACGTTATTGATGATGACATTCTATAGCAGGGAGGCTTGAACGCTATAGATAAACTACTATTGTATGCCCTATTTATTGTAGTACGGATCCACTAACATGGAGTTTGTCCTAATGTGCTATATGAACACTATAACCATTCTGAATTCTTTCCTTCACAACTAGAAACTTTATGTCAATATTTTTTGACTTATACAAGTTTCTGTTTGGAATCAGAACTGCTGGTTTATTGTCACACCATAATTTCATGTGGTCTTTCAACACCGTACTGTAGGTGCAGCCTTGTGACAATTTCGCAACCATATTCCCTGAATAGATACCCCACAGCATGTTATAAACCTTGCTTTCATGGTGGAAGAAATTATGAGTGCATGTTTGACACTCATCTAAAAATATCTACATTAGTCAGCATAACCTGATGTGGATCTCCTGCTGTGTTAGCATCCAACAAAATCGGAGTCGGAATACCTTATGATCTCCAGAATTATTCCATCTCCTACAAAGAGCATATAATTTCTTGTTCGCTATTAATTACTTAAGTAGTTTGGTTGCTACCCAATGATCCATCCATATATGCTTAAATATCTGCCTAACATCCGAATTATGTATGCAATATCCTAACGCGTACATACTTGTGCATACATTAGACTACCTACAACTGATCATGAAGGAAAAATCTATTGTATTTTCTTAATTTTAAGGCTAACCTTAGGGCACTTATTTGAGACCGAATTTGTCTCCTTTAACGAGAGGTGTCACCTGGTTTGCATTAAATACTTTAATCAATGTACAAAACCAGAAAATTATTTCTACTCCCACTGAACTTGTGATACACACAATCTTCAACAGTGTTATCTCAAAACCAAACGAGATAGTCACTTGTTAAAACTTAAAGTGTCTTTGACGAGAAGCCTACTTGAGTCCATAAATAGATTCTGTCAGTTTACGAACCATATTCTTTGGGTTTTTTGACACAAAGTTTTCTGGTTGCACCATATAAATTATTTCGTCAATGTTACCATTGAGAAATACCGTTTTGACATCCATTTGATGTAGCTCAATATTAAAATGTACAACAAGTACTATGATTGGTTTAAAAGAGCCTTTCAAAGAAACCGAAGAGAAAGTCTCTTTAATAAACAATCACTTCCTCTTCTCTTGAGGTTGTTGAGTTTGTTCCTCAGAAACAATTACCTTATCTTGAATGTGGGGTGCCTTTATGTTGTCTTGTTGGGGTAGCTCAACATCGACTTATAGAGCTAATTCGATATTGTCTTATTGAGGCTCCAATTCACTTCTTGATCAATGACAGGTACAGAATCTTGCACATCGTCAAAAGTGATAGTAGAAATCGCAATCGATTCCTCCTCAAAGACAATGTCATTGACTTTATTTCTCCCCCAAACTCAACATCCTCAAAAATATTACACTTCTCGTCTAAAAAAATTCTTTATTTTTGTGTTTAGTACCACGTGGTTCCATATGCAAGATTTTTTTATAGGACGTAATAGTTTCAAGTGATAATAGCATGTCACAAACATTTTAAAAAAATAATATCAATATTATTTTGAATTTAAAGATAGATCAAACTTTATTGTTCCCAAATGAACAATGATAAATAAGATTGTCAAACAAGAAAACTGAAACTAAATTTCGTCTAAAAGACGGTACAATAAAAGCTTTAGATAAAATTGTCTATCAAAACCAATAATAACTAATATCCAAAATTTGTCCTATTGCATCCACTTCTACTGACTTGTCGTCTCCCACATAGATGTGTCTTTCACCATCAATTGGCTTTCGGTTGATCTGGCAACCCTGCATAGAAACACTGACGTGAGTAGTTGCACCAAAATCTAATCACCATGTGTTTCTTGATACTGAATCTAAATTAACATCATACCAAATTAAGAAATGTACCTTTCTTTACACGCCATGTGTGGTACTTTGTACATTCCTTCTTTACGTGTCCCGGCTTGCCACAAAAGAAAAACCATTAGCCTCAGTTTGTTGTTTCTTTTGCACTGGACCCTTAGTAGCTTCTGTATTCTTTTGCTTAGTGCCCTTATACTTGTCTTTAGGGGTGGTAGCCAAATTAGCACTTTCATTTTATCTTGCTTCAATCTCTCTTCTTCTTGTACACAGTACGAAATGAGCTCATTTAGAGTCCATTTTTCCTTTTGACAATTGTAACTGACCTTGAACTGATTTTACTGCGTAGGAAGTGAGGAGACTTGGGAATAGAATATGAGAAGAAAGAAATGGTATGTGGAGAGGGAAGACAGAGTAGATTTGATGAGAGTAGTTCGAGCTGCATGAGAGAGACAACCACGCTTCCAACCACTAAGTTTATGAAGGCTGGAATTGAGAAGATCAGAAAAAGTTCTGATACGGGACTTTGGTTGGAGGATTTTATGGCCAAGATAACTATCCCAAGGGTCCATAAGCTTAACACCAAATAAGTTTATGAATAGATTGCGCATATATGGGTCTATCTTCCTGGAAAGAAACAATGAAGATTTATCTAAGTTAATGCGTTGTCCCGACCAATTTTCAAAACATTTGTTGATGATTTGAACTTGAGTAATATTATGAAGAGAACATGAACCAAATAACAGCAAGTCATCGGCAAAAGCAAGGTGTGAAAAAGATGTGGAGCAATGCTTCAGTTTAAAACTTTTATATAGAAAATTTCTCTCCATGATAAGAATGAAGGTTGATAGGATTTCCATACTCATAATAAATAAATAAGGAGACAAGGGGCAGCCCTGGCGAATACCACAAGAAGGGAGAAAACTTTTTGTTGGTTTCCCATTCACAAGAACAGAAAAAAAAACAGAGGAGATGCATTCCATAATGATATCATGTGATTTGCCAACAATACCAAAACCAGTTAAGGATTGACTGATAATACCCCAATGTAACCTATCATATGCCTTTGACATATCCAGCTTGAGAGCAAAGGAGCCATTATTAGGACTAGCTTTAGAAATTAAATGAAGAAGTTCATGAGCTAAAATGACATTGTCTCCAATGAACCTTCCTGGAACAAAGGCATTTTGAAGAGGATTAATGATACGGTGGAGGTGAAGTCGGAGACGATTGGCAAGGATCTTTGTGATAACTTTGTAAAGGACATTATAAAGAGATATTAGGCGAAAATCAGATGGAGAAATCGGATTTTAGTTTTGGGAATCAATGCAATATATGTGTGATTAAGGAGATATGGCATATTACCCGAAATAAAAAAATCCTGGATGAGATGAGTTACCTCATGACCAATAGTATCCCAATTTTGTTGATAGAAAGCAGCAGGAAAACCATCAGGGCCAGGGGACTTATATGGGCTCATTTTTTTAAAACAGCATAGATTTCATCATTTGTAGGAATTGCAGATAGACCTTCAAAACGATTAAACTGTGCTTCTTCTTCTTCCCATTGGACATTGCACTGTTCACTGCAAAAAAAATTACAGTCAGCAACAGGCAGCAGACCACGCCTGTACGGTGCAAAGCTCTATAATTCGTACGAGAATCCGTTGGATCCTCCCTTTCTCTTCAGACCAAACCATAACTCCATCTCTCTCTATATTTGAAATCCATTCTATTCTTCTCCTTTTCTTCTAAACCTAGCCGCCTCCACTAGTTTTCTCACCCCGTTCTTCCTCTAAACCCCGACTGACATCGCCATCATCGCACCTAGAGCACCGGCGATGAGGCTCAGTCATTCCATCTCGTGACTAGACATCGACCAAGTCGTCGCGCTTCCGCTTTCCATGGACGGGATCCCACCGCGACGACGCATCGATATACCAGTCGAGGTCATCAACTTCAAGCTACCTCCACTCGATGCATCGTTCGAACGCGGTGCAGTTAGTTTCGTAGAATCGAGTTCAACGCACGCGGCTTTGTTCATAGTCAAGTTTATTCTACTGTTCTCTCAAGCCTTTTATAAGAAGAGAACTGTTAATTAGGGTGTTAGCTAAGGGATTTGGTTCTCTTGCAAGAGTTATGTGTGTTAGTCTTCATTAAACCGTTTATATAAATTGCTCCTGCGTACAAATTGTGTTTGCGTGTAGTGTTGCTCATAAAGAACATGGCTTGGGTGTGATCACTCTAGTGGTAGGGGCTACTAGCAATACTGAGACTAGATGCATGGGAGTTATCCGGTGTGGATGAGTAGATGGGTTGTGTCAAACACTGGTCTTGTGCAAGATATCTTCATAGGTATAAAGACAATAAAGGGAAATGAATAGTGTACAATTCAACTGTTGTTAGTAAGCTTTACTTCCATGGAGTTTGATCAAGGGGAAGAAGCATATACACATGTTCACACTAGGAAGGAGAATGAATGAATGAAGTGAGTTGGTAACTAGAGTAGCCAACAGTATACGCTCAAACAATGGTTGGTAACAAAAGGGATGTAAGAATATTATGGGTGAATGGTTAAGGAGAGAGTGCATGTTTTTATGGTGTACAGTGTTAGAAATTTATTGTATCCTGTCGATTCATGAGATAAATAACATAAATTAAATTGATTGCAGAAGCGTACCTGAATCCATTGCTAGACTTGATGGATGTTGAAGCGATCGTCTCTTTATTGGGTTTGATCTTCCAACTTGCTACGACCCTTAATGACAAAGGTGAATCCGAATCCTTTGTCCCTCTCTTTCTGTTGATGGGGATGCAGAAGATAAAAAAAAAACTTCTCTTTGGTGGCCGTATAAGTTGGGGACCATATCCCTAATGAATACACATATATATAGATATATGTGTGTTGTGATATTTATAATTTGGTTCCTCATCAAATTAGAATTATCTCCGGTATCTACACATTAATTCCATGACAATTATACCCTTAAGCCAATTTCCAAATAGACCACTTTAATTTGGCTTAATTATTTAGATAGCCCAAACACAATTAATTTTACATGTGTGGCGCCTTAATTATTGAATAATTCCAACAATCTCCCACTGGGCCACATATGTAACCTTATAATTGTGTTAACCTTAGTGAGCTCATAAATTGCTATCTTAATCCTTAGGGTATATCCGGACAATCTCGTCCATTAACCATATCAACATAGGATCAAAGCGGCCTTCGTCACATATAGCGTAACTAAACCATCAATGGTCACATATACCAATATATCTAAACGACATAGATCAATCTTGGATGCGTGGCATGAAAATTACACGCAATGTGATTAATACATGTCTATTTCCAACTAGTCATCCTTAACTTTAGTGAGATCAATATTTTAACATAATGAAAACAGAATGAACTGAATTTCCATATATCTGATCAGACAAATATCCAAAATACTTTAATACATAAATGTGTCCAAAACCAAATAGCACCAAAACATATAAAATACAAACTTAACTATATTGCCATATTCTTAATTAACACCCATATGAGCAGTATGCTCATTAAAGACCTTGGGTGATAATACTTTTGTGAGCGGCCGGCCGTATATATGATAACGTGCGCTGAACGCTGTAGAATGCATATTATAGCATATTCCGCCCGCTATATATGCCCCCGCTATAATAATCCCATGTACAAGAACGCTATAAAGTTATAGCATTCACGAACGCTATTCATGGATCATAGCGTTCATTGACGCTATAGACAATGTATAGCGTTTTGAAACGCTATATGATAGTTATAGCAATTAGGAACGCTATAGAACTTTAATAGCATTATGAACGCTATTAATATATAGTAGCGTTCATGAACGCTATAGACATGTTATAGCACTTACAAACGCTATATAGTTTACATAGCCTTTACGAACGCTATAGTTCATTAATAACATTTGTTAACGCTATAAATGTGTTATGGCGTTCCTGAACGCTGTTTATTTTTAATTGCGTTCCTGTATGTTATTATTTGTTAATAGCGTTTCGATATATTCTGCTTTTTACAGCATTTCTTTCCTGCTATTATATGTGCAACAATAGCATGTCAGAATGCTATTGCAGAGTCAAAATTCTGTATTCGAAAATTTGCAGAATGCAGCACATCAGAATACTATTGCAGATAATGCCACAGTTACAAAATACAGATATTCAAAAATTTAAATGCGAATCAATCACAGAATGAATTCCGAACATAAGTAAATTCATTAATTTCACTGTCTAATATATGTAGAACAATGAAGTAGTACCAAACATTCAAAATCCTTAATTTCTCCATGTAGAACAACGAAGTAGTACCAAACATGTCCAAAAATTAAATATTGACAGTGTAGTCAGCTACATATATCCCAAAATGTTGACTATCTAACATTTAGCTCCCTTCGAGCCTATCCATAACCAAAACTCCTCAGAAAGCATCATCTTCCTTCATCCAACCTACAAAAAATAGGGGATAAATCATTAGTGTAAAGAAAAAAACCATCTCGAGCCGATCCAGACAATTGACGAAAATTAAATTATTGGGATAGGAAAAGGATACTAAGAAAACCACCTGAGGCCAAAGGTGCACCCCTCACAGGACCATTACAAATTGACTATACACTCTACTTCATATGCAGGCATACCGAATGTTTCGAGGCTTCAGAAAAAAATTATATGTAGTTCTTCGTACAAATATAAGTACAGTTCAAGTGATAATCACTCATCTAACCCTTAAGATGCCTGATTGCAGCTAATCGTTAGATTGAGATATCGTTCACAATTCAATGAAGTTTCTAATGTAACCGCATCGACATAAGTCTTTCAAATAATAATTGAAATGTAGTTGGGTCATAAGTTCAAAAATCATACCATGGGGAGCAAGTAGGCACGAGTAGGTTCTCGGTATCATTTGCTTTTCCTCCTTATTCTCCGTATTATCTTCATTTTTCTTTTCCTCGGCCTGAAAAAATGCTAAGAAATTTTGGACTCCGTGGGATAAGCTAAGAAGACATGAGTCATTCTATAATTTATCATTCTACCATATAAGGATCCCATCTACCACCAGAAAAGTTAAAATTGTACTAATATGATAAAAACAGTGAAATATTACTAAATATACGCACAAGAGAGATCATATGAAGCATCAGAGAGTTGTGTTGCCTACTCAAATTGAACATGAAAATACTAAATAATAAACTCAAATCGAACATGAAAATACTCGACAATAAGACAATCAGGAAAAAGGTAAGATATACTCAAGTTTACTTGTACAAATACTTAGATTTGAAAAAGAAAAACGAGAGAAAAACAATCTTAATGTCTACAAATTGAACATAAACAATATTGCACAATAATAACAATATTGCACAATACGTAAATTGCTGAAGAAGCCTATATATAAACTACATATTTAGAGTTCAGACTTTTGTTATCCATACTCTTATAGTTTACTAGATTTTTCACTTATTCCTATTGACCATAACAACAAGAAGCCTGTACCCATAATATCATATCACTATAAGAGTATGGATAACAGAAGTAGGCACGAGCCTGTACCTATATATCAAATCACTATAAGAGTATGGAACAGAAGTATGTCCACCTTTGGCCTCGGCCTTTAATAAAGGATACTAAGAAAACCACCTAAGGCCAAAGGTGCACCCCTCACAGGACCATTACAAACTGACTATACACACTACTTCATATACAGGCATACCAAATGTTTCGAGGCTTCAGAAAGAAAAATTACATGTAGTTCTTCGTACAAATATAAGTACAGTTCAAGTGATAATCACTCATCTAACCCTTAAGATGCCTGAGATGCAATAAGAACAGCACAATAATAGATAAGTAATCAAAGAATTAAACTTTTCAGTTTTGAAACAGGCTCGTCGTCTCTTTTCCTACATTGTTTCTACTACGAGAAAATCAGTGCTGTATCCGTACAGGGATGGTCAGAACCATATCAGTTGTGATGCACACTCCAACCTCTGACGCCTCATGATGGTGTGTGCCACTGCAACATTAGGTAGCTATCGAATGGACCCATCTGATGATCGAAAGATGCCTTCTCACAATGTTTCCTCTCCATTTCTTTCCTTATGGTAATAAAAATTCCCTAAATTTTTTGGGGGTTTCTCAATCCATACTCAAAAGCATATGGAATTTCTTGACCCAAGTGATTGTAAGCCAAAGGACTAAATAAGCTAAGCTCCCAATACTTCTCCAATCCAGGAACTGGATTGATCTGAATATTAAGGCTTGTTCGCATCCGCCTTAGCTTGCTCATAGCTACAACATATTTTCATCATAAACCAAAACTTTTCATCTTTCTCCTAAACTGTTTCATGGTCGAATAATAGGATTTTCCATGTTTCAAAAAACTAAACATATATATATATATATATATATATATATATATATATATATAAAATATATATATATATATATTGTACCAAATTTTCCTAAACCAGTGCCACCTAACACTAATATATCTATAGAATTAGAATTCCAACATTAGTTGCATGTTCTCAACTAAGACATATTTATGCATTAACCTGACAATATTCTCAAATGTACAAGAAATTGTACCGATGAAATTTTTTGTGCCAATTACCTTAGGAAATATCTAGAGCACCATCAATACTAGGTCCTACTTAATACTCCCAATGCAAATATAACATAGTTTGGTTAACACAATATATCTATGAAGATGCAAAATAAGAAGGAAAAAAAGGAGGAAAAAGAAGATGAGGGTCACCCCAGGCATAACCTCTCCATTAGTGCCATTGGTGTTGATTTCGGCATATAAGCATGCCTTGTCTTCTCCACCTGTACAATAGTATGGTCTTCGGCCGTGACATTTTCATAAGCTACATAAGAGAAGAAGAAGGTAAAGAACCATATGTATACCAAGTGTATTCTTTAAATGGAAGATAGACTGAGGATAAGTAACCAAACAGAATCACGCTACCATTGTGCATGACAATGCATAAAAAAGATGATACAGACAATTTTTCACAATTTGTGTTGTAACGAACAGAGGGTTCTACCTATAAAGACTTCATAGAAGTAAAATGTTGAAACAACTATAGAAAATAATAATAGACTTTCTCTTCCAAAATTCATGGAAAGAATTTATTTAGATGCTATATGTTGAAACTAACATAGGATACATAGGGTTCCTAACACCATTATCAACTGGAAGACAGCTACGAGCTAGTAGCACTGGAACAACTTCTCTCCCAAGGGGATTTGGTTCCACATCACAGTATAGTATTTCTTTCAAGCAGCTTTCCTGCAATCCACAAAACTTTGCGGGTTTATCATAATACTTCTTGTGCAATTGTCAGTCTTCTAAATGTTAACAAGTAGACCAGCAAGCTCAAACATGTTATTTCTAAGACTGCATAGAGATACATAAATATTCAAGAAAAGCAGATAAATGACCTACTTGGAGCAACAAGCATAAAAGGAATACAATAGATCATGCGTGTAAACATAGGAGCATTATCTTACCTTATGATAACAAAGTGTGCATCTTTTTTTCAGTCTTTGACATAATGTCCCATGATGGACACATTTTTGAAGTCTGCATGTGCAAAATAGGTTTCAAGAGGTATCATATATACATAATTAATGGTATATTCTTGGAAAAAGAATGAGGATATAAGTTAATAAGAAAGTACCCAAGGCAGCATCAATTTCATCCATAACATACAACGAAGTGGACTTGTAGTGATGGAGAGCAAATACAAGAGCTAATGAGCTAAGTTATTCAACTGTAACTGGAATGCACCATTTTCTGGTATTCAACCCATAATCTACATGTAATCTCTCATTTGATTTAAAAGGTACTCCACTTATTTTAGGCTACCAAGAAAAGTACTTCTGCACATTCGTTTGACATTCCTTTCGCCAACAATGCTATTAAAATAAGGAAACAAGATGGAATAGTTTTTTTGGGCTGTCCAATTAAGGAAAGTTAATCTCGCATATGAATTACGAAACAATCTGCTTTGTCCAATACTGCTTAATGTAGTATATCAATTCACTTGTTTCCTAAATAAGTAAAATGAAGGAAAGTTAGTCTCGCATATGAATTACGGAACAGCAGAACACACCCACAAATCTGACAGTATATTTTTATTTATATTAGATGGAAGTTTCTGTCTGTATTTGTGTTTTAAAATGTTGCCAGTGGTGTCTTCTATATGCAAGTCTATCAGATGAGTGGATGGAGTGAAGTCAGTTAGCCATTAGAAAGATGGTGTATCTATGGATTCTGCTGATATGCTTAGCAACATATGAGACAGAGGCTCTTTCGGTATTTTG
>JANAVB010023487.1:0-38205 GCA_029216955.1 Iris pallida | reverse complement strand
CCTCTTTTTACATCACATCAACTATTGGCAAAAAAGGTATTGGCTTGTCTTTATCAATCCATAACTTCTTCATTTTAATTCATTTTTGACTCTAGTCTCTTGCAGTAGAACCTAATCATACTCTATCTTCTGTTCATGGAGAGAATCTCTATTTTGTGTAATTTGGAGCTTTTGACTTGCAAGAGGAATCTTCCTATTTGGGGCTTTTTTCTTGAGTTGATACTCAATAGGTAAACACCTCAAACTATCATTAAATCTTAATTTCTTTGCATGGTTGCTAGATCTAGGTGTCCCCTAGCTGTGGTGTGTTTGGTGAAGTTTTGTATTGGTTTCGTGTCCGTATCGGACATGTATCAGTTTTTATTTACAAGTATTTGTCGAAATACCTCTGAGAACTTTTTTATCCTATTTTCGAAATGTTTTTGACTGGAAATATTATTTTTGATGTACTCTTTGTTTTCCCTAACCTCTGAGTTGATTTTTGAGTCATGGTCGTGTCCACACGAAGACACGAAAATGCTTACCTTCAGAGCTATGTTTCCTCTGCTGTTCGACTTGGCTGTGGGACACGACACAGTCTTGTTCGACCCAATACTGCGAGGACACGTGGGGAAGTGTCTGCGAACCAGACCCCCAAGTGGCTTGAAGTATCGTGTCGTATCGGACACGTTCTCGCTCGTGTACTGGATTTACCGCACGCGTACAGCGCACAGATACGCGCTGATACGCATCTCGTACACCGACACGGGACACGTGGACACCTCGTTTTGTGTCCAGTATGTAGCCCTAGTGCTAGGCTACACGTGGACGTGACCACTGGACACACATTCGTGTGTCGTGTCTGTGAGCGTGTTGAACTTGTTCACGAGGCAATGCACTGTTTTATGTTGCTCGTGTGTTAGTTTTGTATTAACATATTTGTGTCCAGTTTATGGACACCATATCACTTGTATGACACATACACATGTGCACTAATCACTACCAAAATACAGTAAATTAGCGACCAAAAATTAGCGACGAAAATTTTCAGTCGACGTTAGCGACGGATTGGTGGCAGCTCGCTGACGGATTATCGATGACAACTTACATTTTTTATTTTTATTTTAGGAGAGGAAAGGTCGCACATCCGTCGCTAGGGTGTCGGAGATATAGCAATGGATCGCCAGTCGTCGCTATGCATGGCGGAAATTGTGTGAAGAATTGGCGGGACATTTCTTCGACTACATAGCGACGGATATTCAGTCGGCAAGTATCAAAATAGCGACTAACGGGCGACGATTATAAGCCGTCGCTATTCCGTCGCTAAATTACGTTCCAGACTTAAATTGAAACGGCGGAGGGAACTTTTCGCATTCTCCCTAAATTCACTCTCTCTCCTCTCTCTCTCCTCCTCTCCTGCGGCTTCGGTGATCGCGTCGGCGTCCTCTCCTCTTTCTCTCTCGAAGGTAATCTCCTCTCTCTCTCTCTCTCTCTCTCTCTCTCTCTCTCTCTCTCTCTCGCGGTGTCGTAGGGGCAGCGGGGGTGGCGGGCTTGGGGCGGAGGCGTCGGGGGCTGGGCTGCGGGCTTGGGGCGGGGGCGTCGGGGGCTGGGCGGCGGGCTTGGGGCAGGGGCATCGGGGGCTGGGCGACTGGCTTGGGGCGGGGCGTCGGGGCTGGGCGGTAGGCTTGGGGCGGGGGCGTCGGGGGCTGGGCGGCGGGCTTGGGGCGGGGCGTCGGGGGCTGGGCGGCGGGCTTAGGGGCGTCGGGGGCTGGGCGGCGGGCTTTGGTCGGCGGCAGGGGGCTTTGCTTCTCAAATTCATCTGAGTTTATATATTGGCTAAATAATGTGTTATCCATATTGGGTGTTATCCATTAGTTTGGTGGTGTTTGGATTAGTAAATGTGAATATGGGGTTTGGGTTCATGGTGTATATGCTCACTGTCTCAAGGACAGTGCGAGTTCTTCATCTGCATAAGTCACTGAATAAGTGAAGTTTTTCCTGGAAAACCGACCCTTAGAGTGCATCAGCTGTGTGCTTCTATATAGATGTTATCTATACATCTAACTGTGATATACATATATGTGTATGTGTGCTTTAGAGAGTGAGGAATGAAGGCAGGCCTACCATGCCTATTATCATGCAGGACGGCTTGGGGTGTAATGTGTGAGTGTAGACATGGTAGGAATTATAGGTAATTAATGCTAGTGTAACTAGACTAAGGTAGTGCTTGCTAGATAGTAAGGACACTCTAGTATCCTAACCAAGTTAATTTTAGCCTAGATATTTAGGATATAGCTCCCAATCCTAGAAGTGGACTCTTGCAATTTATAATAGATAGATTGACTCAATTTGATTTGACCTATAATGACTCTAAGACTTGATTTGCTGCTGCAAGCATACAACACCACAAAATATTTATTGACTCGTCAAGTTGAACCGTGTATAACATGCTCGGTATCGGTATCGAACTATCGGACTATCGGTATCGGTATCGAACTAAAGGTATCGCTAGCGGACTATCAGACTATCGGACTATCGGTATCGGTATCGAACTATCGGTATCGCACTATCGGTATTGGTATCGCACTATCGTTATCGGACTATCAGTATCGGTATCGTACTATCGGTATCGGTATCGAACTATCGGTATATATCGTATCGGTATCGAACTATCGGTATCGAACTATTAGTAACAACTTTACTTAGATTTTTCTCTTCTCGAGCTAGAATACCAGCGGATCCACCAATTACATGATTATATACTAATTCTGTTTAGTTTGTCTTACTATACAGATTTTACATCAAATCTGTGATGGATCGTTATTTCGTTGATCGTACATGGATGTACAAACGACAACACGAGAGCAGAATAGGTGTGAGTGACGATTTTCAGGCAGGCGTGGAAGTGTTTCTTAAGTATGCCATGAGCAAAGCTCAGTTTATGGACGGTAACAAAATCAAATGTCCATATCGTAATTGTCGCAATAGACATTACGAAGAAGTGGTGAGTGTAAGATCATTTGACCCGTAAGGGTTTCGTACGTGATTACGGCCTGTGGTCATCGCAAGGTGAACTATATGCGGAAAGACAGGTTGCGAATGCTGCTACTTATGCTTTTGCTCCGTTGATTATGGAGACGTGCAGAACCTTGCACGAGATATTGTGTACGACGCGGCAGGGCCTAATTTTGATCCGGAGGATCCTAATCCCGAGGCGAAGGAGTTCTATGATATGTTTCAGGATGCTGAAACTTCTTTATATCCTGGTTGTGAGCCACATTCCGTACTGTCAGTGACGATGCGGTTGTTGAACATAAATCCAATTTTAACTTGCCACAAACTTGCTATGATCGGATTACACAACTAATAAAGGAGTGTTACCGAAGGAATCAAAAGAGCTTCCAAAAAACTTCTACAAGTCGAAGATGATGGTCCGACAACTGGGACTGGGGTACGACAAGATAGATTGTTGTCGCATTAGATGCATGTTGTACTACAAGGAGAACGAGGATGTAGAAAGTAGCAGCTTCTGTAATGCGGATCGTTACAAGCCAGTCAGGGGAAAAGGAAAGTCAACTAGAAAATGACGTCCTTACAAGTATATGCATTACTTGTCGATCACGAAGCGTTTGCAGAGGATGTATATGTCACAGAATACAGCAGAACACATATCGTGGCACAACGAAGAATGCACAAAGGACGATGGAGAATTGTCACATCCTTCGGATAGAGAGGCGTGGAAATATTTCGATTTTCGCCATCCAGATTTTGCTGCAGAGCCTAGAAATGTACGCATGGGGCTATGTTCTGATGGCTTTGCCCCTTTCGGGCAGTCGGGATCTCAATACTCCTGCTGGCCGGTCATTCTGACCCCTTACAATCTGCCACCATGGATGTGTATGAAGACTCCTTATATGTTCTTGACAACTATCAGACCGGGTCCCAAAAATCCGACGAAGAATATCGATATATATTTACAGCCGTTGGTGGATGAGCTGAAACAGCTGTGGGAGATCGGCGTCACAACCTATGATATTTCCAGGAAATAGAACTTTCAGATGAGAGCTTCACTGATGTGGACAATCAATGATTTTCCCGCATACGGTATGCTGTCGGGATGGAGTACTTACGGTACCCTGTCTTGTCTGATATGCATGCAAAATAGTAAGGCGTTTGCCTTAAGCATGGAGGAAAAACTTCTTTCTTTGATTGTCATCGTCAATTTCTGCCCGCGAGTCATCCTTGGAGAAAGAACAAGGACGCGTTCAGAGCTGGAAAACAAGAATTTTCTCATCTGCCTGCCAGATTGTCAGGATACGATATTTAGGAAGATGTAAAGGACTTGCCACTGTAATGGAAGATCCATCGAACAATCGTGTCGATGGGTTCGGACAAACCCATAACTGGACCAAATGGAGTATCTTCTGGGACTTGCCTTATTGGAAAGATAATCTTATAAGGCATAATCTTGATGTTATGCATATCGAAAAGAATGTGTTTCGAAAATGTCTTCAATACCGTCCTGGACATTAAAGGAAAGACGAAGGACAATCCAAAAGCAAGACAAGACATTGCCGAGATATACAAGCGTCCTTATCTGAACTTGATACAAAGGGGAGCTACTGGACAATTAAGTAAGCCGATAGCATAATACACATTAAGCAAGGAAGATAGATTAATATGCAATGGGTATCTACTTTAAGATTTCCCAACGGCTATGTGTCAAATTTGTCTAGATGCGTTGATCTCAATGAACGCAAGCTAACTGGAATGAAGAGTCATGACTGCCACGTGTTTATGGAAAGATTACTGCCCACTACTTTGAAAGAGTTGTTGCCTTCTGCTGTATGGGTTCCGTTGGCCGAACTAATATTATTTAGGTATATTTGTTCAACTAAGTTGACTGTGCAACGCATGGTTGAACTTGAGGAGAAGATTATCTTAACAATTTGCAAGTTGGAGAAAAATTTTCTCCTGCTTCTTCGACAGCATGGAGCATCTACCGATTCATCTAGCATACGAAGCCCGTGTCGGTGCATCTGTTAATTATCGATGGATGTACCCATTTGAAAGGTACATAAAAATTGATATAATTTAAGTTGAATTTTAGTGGGTTTTAAAATTCTTTCTTAATTCTCAAGATAATTTGTCTCTCTAGATACCTACACCATCTAAAGAAGAAAGTTGGCAACAGCTCATATAGAGCTTTGATATGCGAAGCATATCTTATCGAAGAGGTGTCAAACTTCTGCTCTATTTATTTCGATACTCATGTTAAGACAAATCGAAATAGACCTCAAAGGAATGACGAGGACGTTGAGGATGGAGGAATATTCAATGTAAGGGGCAAGCCTGTTGGGGCTAGTAAAAGACGGGGTTGACAGACGACGAGTATGATGCCGCTCACCGATATGTTTTGTTAAACTGTGACATACAAAGTGAGAGATTTGGAGAAGTAAGTCAGTACACTTGCACTCGTTATAATCTCAAATTTGATGAAGTAAGTGACTACACTTATATATTCTTATTTTCTCTAATAGTGTATTTAGAGATGAAGTCAAAATGAGGACACCCGATATTACCGATGAGGGACTTCAAAGAGAGGTTGATTGTATATTTTCGTCATGGTTTTGCAAATACGTAAGTAACTGTGATTATAATTGAGATTATAAATATAATCTAAAACATTTAAATTATAAATATTTGTTTACATGTTTTATTGCCTGAAACAACACTCACTCAGAGAGTGTTCGTTATCTGGCATTGGGACCGAAGAAGCAAATAAAGACTTGGCCAGGCTATGTCGTTAATGGCTTCAGGTTTAAGTCAACTCAGAATGCTATAAATGTTGAATTTATCAATGACGACATCAGTACCAAGGATTCCGGTGTTTGCATAAGAGGCACCATCTATGACGACGAGCCAGACTTTGACTATTATGGAGTGCTTCGGGATATTATAAATTTATAATATACTGGCCCATATGATATGCATATTGTGATGTTCAAGTGTGAGTGGTTCGATACGACACCAAATATCGGTTGGAGAATCGATAAACAATTTGGATTTATCGATATAAATCATCGCAGGAGGTATAGAGGGTCCGATACATTTGCGATAGCAAATCAGGCTGTTCAAGTCTACTATACAAGCTACCCAAGGCGTCGTAGAGATCGATTTGACTGGTGGGCAGTATGCAAGATAAAATCTAGAAATATATTCAACGTTGGAGACCCAGCATAACAAGAGGACCAGATCGAAAAGTCCCAATACTTGGGACAACACTCAGATACAATGGATGTTGAAGATATTGTTGAGAAAAATAGAGGGGAGGAAGAGGTTGATACACAAGACTTAGCTGTCAACCAGGGAAGAAGAGGCGTCTTGTCCCAAATATTGAGTCAGAAGAAGAAGAAGAAGAAGAAGAATTTGATGGGGATGAGGATACAGATGAAATCGACGATGAAGATAAGGATGAGGATGAGGATGAGGAGGATGGATGAAGACGAGGCCGAGGATGAGAAAAGATGATGATTAGGTTAAATATTGTTGTATATTAAAATGCTTCCAATTACGTGAATTAAGTTTGACCTCATAAAAGCAATTACGTGAATTCATGTTTTTTCATTCATTATTTACTTATTACAGATGGCACTCCTAGTCTTTTCGTCGCGGCGGGACTCGTCTCCCTACTGGTGGTATGTATATTTTAGTTTAGAATTTTATATTCATTTACACTTTTATATTGTTAATTATGTTTATGTGTTCTATTTACAGGTCATGATGGCTGGCCGTGGTCGTGGTGCTGGTGGTGTCGTCGGGGTGTGGTGGTGTGGTGGTGTCGTGGTCATGGTCGTACTGGTGCTGGTGGTCGTGGTCGTATTCAATCTTCCCGGGATGTGACCCCATCCAGCGATCCCGACCCGGAGAGTACCCCGGGCAAAGACGCATCCCGCCGTCGATCGACCACTTCATCGAGGCATGAGTCCGAATTTGCTAGCGATTCGTTCGCTATCGGACCCACCAGCAGCGGATCCACCAGTGGATCCCCCAGTTACTGCACAGTGGGCCCCAGAGTACCCCCATACTCGGTTTCATCCGGTTACTGGGAAGTACATGCGCGGACCCGCGGATCCTCCGACGGCACCAGAGAGGCCGAGAGGCGAGTTTCGACGAGAGCTATGGCCCGCGGGGACCTCGTAAGTAAATTTAAGATAATTTATTAAATTTCTTTCATTTATTCAAGTTAATAATCCAGTCATTTCTTCTTTGTAGGTTTTTTCCGTTTAATGTTGCCAGGGCTCTTGGAGAAATTATCAGGGCTGGGCTAACTTCCATGGTCCCTACCTCAACTTTTCGTCGGTGCCCCCAAACGTGAAGTACGCCTGGCTCGACGAGTTGAGGGTATATATCTATATCTTCTTCTGGTTAATTATTAGTTACTCTTTAATCAACCATTTTTTAAATTACGTGATAATTGAATTTCTATGTTAGATGACGTACTGGTGCCCCCCCCCATCGCGAGGACGCGATCCGCAGGACCTACAGAAGCGCTGCCTCGAAGAAGATACGGGATATGATTCATGACCTAAAAATGGGGCATACGAAGCCGAATTGGATCCGGTAGGAGTATTATGAGGACCTCTTAGGTAAGATGGATACTCCTGCGTACAAGAAGAAATCGGAGAAGGCGAAGGCGAACCGACAGGCCACGGGGCTTCATACGGGGGGATCAAGGCCCCACGCAGCGACGCTTGCAGATCTGGTGAGATACCGTTAATTCATTTCACTATCGAATTAGGTATTATTAATATATGGAGTTAATTAAGTTTTACGAAAATTTCGTATGCAAGCCCAACGGGCGGTGAAGGAGGGAAGGGCGCCAGAATTGGTCACCATGTACGACGTGTTCCAGCATACGCACAAAAGACGGAAGGACGGGAGCTTCGTCGACGAGAGGGCCAAGGAGACTGATGTAAGTACTTATGTATATGAGATTTACGTTAGAATTAAAAGTATTCAGACTATAACTTCGGTAAACTTAGGATTCACACTTAACTTAGTGAATCATAGGATTTAGATTACAACTTAGGTAATCTTATAATATAAAACACACATTCATTTGATAGGCTGCGTATCGTGAGGCCCTTAGTCGGGCTCAGTTAACTGACATCGAGGATGTCGTGAAACGATGCCCGTCCGGACGCCCTCTTCTTTGGCCGCTCGCAACGACTTGTTCGTAGATACCGTCGGCGGCTTTAAGAAAGGGCTCCTGTACGGAGTCGACTCCCTAGGGCCGTTTCACATGGCGAAGCAGAGATTTCCACCGATACCGTCTCCTCCCGCGGCCCCGGCAGACGATGATGTTAGGTCACAGCTTACGCAGCTGCACGAGGCGGTGTCTGTAGAAGCATGGAAAATACTAAAGGAAATGACTCATGCGGCCAGGAAAGATCCATGCGGCTCAAAAAGCCCATGCGGCTCAGGGAGTCATACGGCATAAGGAGCTATGCGGCCCGAGGCACTCCATGCGGCTCAGAAGACACGTAGCCTGACAGTGCTCCCCTCCGACCCATGCTGCATTAATTACTTTGACGGCTGACCCCTCTGAAGAGTTGACAGCCCTGACACAAAAGCAGGTAATTATGACTCTATCATAATGATAAATCTCTAGGGAAGAGAAAAGAGATCTCTGACACAAATCCCCCGAAAGCCATAAAAAAATGCCACGTGGCCTTGCCACGTGGGCGTTCGTATGCGGCTCACTTCTCATGCGGTTCAGAATGAATCCTATACGGCTCAGGTCGAGAAAGCCTCATGCGGCTCGAGCAAAGACTTCTCATGCGGTTCAGAGTGGATCCGTCCTATGCGGCTCAGACCGAGAAAGCCTCATGCGGCTCGAGCGAAGACTTCTCATGCGGTTCAGAGTGGGTCCGTCCTATGCGGCTCAGGCCGAGAAAGCCTCATGCGGCTCGAGCGAAGACTTCTCATGCGGTTCAGAGTGGATCCGTCCTATGCGGCTCAGGCCGAGAAAGCCTCATGCGGCTCAAGTAAGGACTTCTCATGCGGTTCAAAAGGATCATGTCCATACGGCTCAGGTGGATGTATACCTATGCGGCTCCCAAGGATTACCTCTTTGTGGTTCAAGGGTTCAAGTGAGGGCTACTGCCCGGGCAGCCCTGACACGTGGACTTAACCATATGCGGCTCAAATTCATATGCGGCTCACTCATCGGTCCAGATCCCCCAGCAGCTCCTAGGACACGTATCCTAAACCGATTAATTTCTCAGATTTGCTGCCATTAAAGATTGGGTCAAATCCCAATAATCTGGGATACGTGGCAGGAGAATAGATCTAATTTATTCGCAGACATCAAAAGATTATTACAAAAAGATTTATTCCAATCAGCATTAATTCTAATGGGATTTGGTGTAATCTACACCTAATGGCTCGGATTTGTCACAATAAAAAACGAACGGCCTGGATTGACCAATCCCCAGGCCGCCGCCATCTCCAAGAGCTAATCATTGGCAACCCATGGTTACATCCCACTATTATAAATAGCAAGGTGCCATTCCCTTGTAAAAAAAAGATATATACAATATCAGAGAGAAAACAGCATATACAGAGAGACTCCCCAATAGTCGGAAAGAAAATACACAGAGAGAGAGAAACCAGGAGAGCAGCAGGAGGAGAGCAAGAAGAGCATTTCTTCACCAACGCCAACCATCTTTCTCAAGGAGCCATGGCTGCATATCGATCGTCCAAGGAGTAAGGCAGGGCTGCTCGCCTTCCCGAGCCTCTACCGTCACCCCCCAGAATCTAAAATAAACAATTGTACTTAGACTGTTGTACCTAGGTTTTCGTCCCTAGGCTTTCTTTGTACAAGCGAGTTTGTATTGTGAGTCTAAGTTCAGTCCTCCCATAAAACTGTTCTGTACTTTACAATCAATGGCAAACATGATGTGACTCTGCTGGGGACTAAACTTCTCCACGGCTAAGGAGTTGGTGACGCAATCGGATGCAGCCAAGCTTGGCTCCACGCAACAGAAGATAGTCGCCCAGTTCGACCAACAGGCGTTCGAAGAAATGCTCTCCGACAAGAGCGCTGGCTCGGTCCAGAAGCGAGCCCGCACAAAGAAGGCCCGCAAGAAGTGGAGACCCCGATCCTTTATTCCTACTGAAGCTCTTGCAGAAATACCCTCTGTTGCTCAAGACGGCGAGAAAGACTCTCCTGCGGCCCCACTTCAGACCATAGACAACTCTGCTGTCCCCAAGTCCGGCAGAAGAAAGCACTATGATGCTGGACTTGCAGGGGCAAAGAGAACTCTATGAGATCCGAGCCGCATAAGGGTATTAGCGCATGAAGAAAGCTCATGCGGCTACATCCGCCAGCCGCATGGAGAAAACTCATGCGGCTACATCTGTCAGCCGCATAGCTTATGCGGCTACAGTTGCCAACAACATGGATAAAAACTCATGATGCTTAGAAAGTCAATCGCTTGCAGAAAACCCATGCGGCCACAATTGCCAACCGCATGCGGCTAGCCTGCACGGTCGTGACTCCTAGCCGCATAAAAACAACTCATCCAACGGCAGAAGACAACCGCATGCAGACAGCCTGCACGGCACCCAATTCTAGCCGCATAGCGACCGTTCCACGCTTCTCTCGATCAGTCTTCGACCATCTCTCATGCGGACCTGACTCTGATGGTTCTCTGGATGATAAACCAGACTCTGTGGTGTTCAACTTGGACTCCTCCTATTACGCACCCGCAAGTGCTAAAAGGAGGAAGTCTAGGGCAGCGCGGGCTCACCAAGCCAAGGCAGCTGTCCCAACCTCTAACTATCGGGGCATCCTGTTGATTATCACACGGGCCTCTGACGGGAAGTTGTATAGAACCGCTCGAGTCCAGCCCCCGGCGGCAAAAGAAAAAAGTGGTTCCTCTGACCTGCGTGAGGCGATCCTCCACAAGCGCAAGGAAAGGGAAGGAGCCTCGGCATGCAAAGAGTCCTCGCTTGGACATCACTGCACCCAAATCATCGTCAACTGCTGTTACACAACAAGCGTACAGTAACAGAAGACCGGCTGTCCGTCTTCTAAAGACTACAGCATCCGAGCTCGGGGGATGAGGCACCTCCTGTTGTCTCCTGTAATTCCACTCAGAAAGTCCTCACCGAGGGGAGAGGAAAGAAGACAAGCATCTCCAGCCCGAAGATATCAACCACTACAGCTAAGAAATCGTCGGCTAAACGGTTGCCCTCCACCGGAGTATTTCAACACACCCGTTCGAAGACAAAATATGCTGCAACGAAGATTCATCGTCCACGTCGCTGGGGGTCGTAGGAACTGAAGGTAGTACTCCTCCGACGTACACAGCAATCCGATGTTTTAAGAAGATGAGCCCGGAGAAACGACCCTCCCGTCAGGTACAACAAATGCTGATATCCCGAGGACATCCATGACTCTCAAGACGAAGCAAGCTCCGAGGCTGGGGGTACTGTTCCCTCCGAGTCCGAACCCGAAGAGAACATTCCCACCTACCCCGATGATTTCTCAATGCATGGGTACGATTCGGAGGGCACATCCTCCACCGTTCCTTCCGTCACTCCTCATGTAAGGACATATTCATGACGGACAGCAATCAAGGTGGTTCCAGTGATCGCCAACGCATCGATACTTTGGAGGCCATACTGCACGCCTTGGTCAAGTCTGTAGACGAGATCAAAGCGGCTCTTCCTACTCTGCAGGGAGTGACACCGGGCCAAACAAGCGCGGGTCCCGCAATCAATATAGATTCAAATTCAGCGGTACCGAACCCGGGCAATAATCTTCCCGAAATAATGGCCCCTACCGCGACAGATGAGGCCCGAGAAGTAAGAAGAAAGGTTCAGGAGCTCCGAGCCATGTTCCACGCCCGAAAAAACTCTCAAGACCTCAGAATACGGCAACCATATCCTGCTGAATGGAGGGATGTTCCGTTCCCACCAAGATATAAGCCATTCACATCAACCCATATGATGGCAAGACCTCAGCAAGTCGGTACATCACTTACTTCGAGGTCACCACCGACCATCTGCCCCATGATGACGCAATTCTCGCACGATTATTCATCGGGGCATTGGAAGGAGTCGCCTTCGACTGGTACCGCAACCCTGCCAGACAACTTCATCCACTCCTTCGCTGGCTTCAAACGCTTGTTCTTGGAGAGATTCTATGAGGTAGGGCAGGACGTCATAATGTCTACCCTCATGGACGTCGTCCAAGGAGAGAAGGAACTGACGAGGAATTACATTGAGCGGTTTCGTCAAACCGCAATGAAGTTACCATCTGGTAATCCAGATTCCTCCTTGATTGAAATTTGCTAAAAGAGATTACTCCCAACAATCAGTCTCTGGATGGGCGAAAGTCAATTCAAAGATTGGAAGGCGTTCATCATCAGTGCCACTAGTGCCGAAGAACGGTTGAAGAAGGCTCGCCAACTGGGATTGCACATCTCGGAAGGAGAAAACAAGGGCAAGCGTCCCAACAACGATAATGGGGGTAGCCCCTCTAACAATCGGGAGCAGCAAGGGAAAGCAGGCTATGGTGGCCGATACTGCACAAAAACCTGAGCTGAAGCCAGCAGACAAACAATGGCCGCAAATCGATTACTCCTTCGAAGACAGTCACGTCAAGCCCATCTTGGACATGCTCATACAAGGGGACAGAATTTAGCTTCCTCCACCAAGACGGGAACCGCGGCCGGCAGAGATGGAGAATCCGAAATACTGCCATTATCATCGCTATGTTCATCATCTACACACGATTGCTACCAGCTGAAACGGTACATCCAGAACCTCATCGATTCGAACGCTCTGGCCATCGATTTCGAAGAGTTAACCGTGACGGCCAATATGGTATCCGTACAATTCGGCAGCTTCCCTCCGACGGAGACTCAAGACGGGGTGATCTCCGTCCCTCTGGCGACAATGGAAATTACCAATCTTCCATCTCTCCGAGATCAGGCTGCCGGTCTAGTACCCCTCACCACATCACGAGGGGAGGTCATGGGGATCCATCCAGACTTGGTGTCAGAAGTGACTCGGCCCACACCATCTACCACCGACAAAAAGAAAAGTAGAAAAGTCAGGACCTGCCACACAATCTCGGCAGACAACGAGGAAGCCACAGCCGTCGTCACACGGTCTGGAGCGCAATCCTAACCTGTGGTTGACAATCCAGCCTAAAATCATCAACCCACTACAACTGATGCTCCTGGACCGGCTCAGCCTTCGACGACCGACAAGCCTAGGCGGAAGGAGACTCGCTTCGACAAATCTCTCCGAAAAGAAGCAGCCCAAGGGCTAGAGAGATCCTACAACTTTGACATCTTAGCACAATTGGCTAACACACCGGCCAAGTTGTCACTGTACGAACTCCTAAGGCTCTCCAAGGACGTTCGTATTGCATTAAGCGAAGCACTCCAAAATGCCGATGTCTATCTGGCTCAATCCAACCTCACCAGGGAAGACTCACCCGTGGATCTCCAGAGAGTGCCTGCACGGGAGCGATGCCCAATATCGTCTTCACTCCGCAGGACATGCTCATCAAGACCAATCTACACGATCGCCGCTATACTACACGGGGTACATCGGCGACATGAAGGTGGATCGGATGCACATAGATCCTGGCTCTTCCATAAGCATCATCCCGAAGGGTCTGCTACATCATCTCCGCATCCTAATGCATTGCCTGACACCTACAAGCACCGCCATCAGCGGTTTCAATTCGGGCAGGAGCTACCCTATTGGGAAGATTCGTCTGAAGTGTCAAATTGGTGACCTCCAATCCGAAGTCACCTGCTATACGTCATAGATACAGACACTTCTTATAACATCCTCTTGGGGCGCCCATGGATACACGATTACATGATCGTGCCTTCCATGCTACACCAGTGCTTCAAATATGTCGACAAACGGCTTCGTGAAGACAGAATTTGCTGATATCGATCCTTTCAAAGGGGTCGAATCCTACTACTACTCACTACTGGACTCTTGCCTATACGAAAAGTCAAAAGGCACCTTGATGAAGGAAATGAACAAGCTAGCACCGAAACGGCCACGGGATCAGAAGGACCCCTGACAATCCACCTCCAAACTCATAAACCGGGCAAGTCCGCACCCCTTACCGCCACTCTGCGGAAGGACGCAATCAGCCTCTCAGCGCAGGAGGAGCAGATGATAATCCGGTTGCCAAGGTCCGGCCAAGTACCGAGACCCACAACGGGGCCACTGACAATCAGACTGCCGAGAGTCAGTCAAACGGAGAAGCTCAATCCCTCCGATAGGCCGTGACGATACGCCTTCCCAAGAAGGGTCGTCACCCCGATGCAAGGTCTGACACTTCTAGCGAACCAGCCTCCTCGCCCCACATCAAATGCCCAACTGGGGGTCGCTAGTCTGCCAACAACTCCATGCTCCGCTCCATCAACTGAACCACTGACAATCAAACTCCCCAGGTCGTCCTCTCAGTCTTCGTTCATACAAGGGGTAGCCGAAGAGGAACCGGAGCTAGCCAAGTATGTGGCCGCCCACACTGATGTTCCCTCCGTAGATGATGTAATCCCCCTAGAAAAGATACCTTACTTCATCAATAAAGGGTTATCTTTGAACTACACCGAGCTCAATAAGCTATGTATAATGTATGCTATGGAACACGTATAGGCACTCACACCTACACACAAGTGACAAATGTGTACACCCAATCCAGCTTACTCCAGTAGAAGATGCTTACCGAATAATCGAGGAAGGAGATCATCCGATCATCTTCGGCCGGACGAACAACCCGCATCCCCTCGCCATAGAGGAAGCCGACCTCGGGTCAGACGCCGGGAGACTGCCTCTGTATCTGTATAGCCCACAATCCAAATATCTCATGAAGAAACAGGGGTATGATCTGGAGACGACGCCAGGTTTGAACTACGGCACTGGGCAAACGATTACCTTTGAAGCCGCCGGTCCTGTGAGACCCGTCTCACTGTATCGGTATTTTATACGGATACGTGTTTATTTGAGCCGTATTTTGTATTTATCGATTTGCGTGATATTTTAAAATTTTCCTGAGTGTAGGATTTTCATGACTTGGTTTAACTTGGACTTGGTTTTATTTGGTTCGGTTCCACTTTGACTTGGTTTGGTTTAGTTTGGTTCTTATGAGATGACGTGTATGGTTTAGATTGAGTGAAAAGGAATGAATGGTGGAGATCACTTGAGCTTGTTATATAAGCCACTTTTTCTCTCTCTCTCCACATTCACCCTCATTCATTTCTTTTCCACCAAACCCTAGCCATTAGAGAGAGAGACAAGTACACCTTGCCGAACCTTGAACAAATTTATTTCTGTTTGTTCCATTTTCTTCCTTGCATGATTCTAAGCATCTTTAGAACTTGGAGTTTTCGGTTTTACCGAGTGGATTATTGTAGATCTAACTTTGTGGTATTTTTGGTTTTCATGGGTTTTGATCTGTCAAACTTGTATATTTTTGTCAACTAATGGTTCCATGTTGTAGAAAGTTTCATTTTACCCAAGATTGACCCATGGAAGTCTGGATTTGGGGTTCCCATTGTTGTTTGGTGGAGCATGGAGGCCATGGTATTTTCGTGAACCTGTGGGAACCATTAATTTCACTCTGGCCGCATGAGCATTATTTATTGCATGGCCAGTTGCTTGCAAGCTTGCATGCACTTGCATGCACTTGCATGCAACTTGCCTGGGCCGCATAGGCCATTGGACCAATATAGCTGCATGGCCTTGAAAGCATTAATGGTTGCATGCATCAATTGTTTCTATTAAATAATTACCATTAGTATTTAATAAACTACTTGGCTTAGCTTGTTTGCATTTGCAAGTTAATAAAGTTGGCCGCATGGCTTTACGTTGAATTGCATTAATACATGCGTCAGCTTTGCATGATTATATTTAACTATTGTTGGCCGCATATGGCCTTAGCAGTCAGTCACATATGCATGTATTATTTTAATGTATATTTTAATGCATGCAATATTTTAGTGCATATCCTAAAGGCATTCCCTGAAGCATTCAGCCGCATGGAAATTATGTGAGCCGCATAGGCATCCTTATTTAACGTATTAAGAATGGAATGCATCAGTGTCCATATGAGCCGCAAAGTCCTCTATTAGTCAAGCATTAGGAATTGAATGCTTTAACCCACCTGAGCCGCATATGCCTTCCTCTAAACTAATGCATTAATGCATTTAATGCACTCTTGAACTTATTCTTCTAAAGAAATTGTTAAACACATTCCTAAAGGAAGCCGCATATATTCTGGTACAAGCATATTTTAATGCTAGTACACTCTCTCTGATGCATTACTTTAATGCTAGTGCATTTTTGATGCAATTCTTAATGAATTCAAGAATGCCATTCTTAATACTAGCCGCATAGGAGTTCTCTGATACATGCATTAATGCATTCCATGCATTAATTAAGAATTTGCATAATGGCCCTTATCTTTTATATATTTGCTTTCATTAGTATTTAGTATTTAGCCATAGCTTTAATCAATTGCCATTAGCATTGTATTAAGCTCTTGCTTGCAAAAATTTGCATGCAACCTGCACACATGGACCGCATATAAGCAGGAATGTTATATTTAATGCATTAGTTAAGTGAGCCGCATGGGAACTCATTAGCGGCCGCATGGCCATTTCAGTTTGTAGCCGCATGGCTATTTATAATGGCCGCATGGCCTCTCTTTATTGTATGAAACTGCTTGCATGCATCTAGCAAGCCTGGAATTATTTATTGTGGACTGCATGGTCCCTCAATTAGCTACTAGCATGCAACTTGCTGGCCACACGGCCTCTGTACTTGAGTGGCCACGTGCCCTTTTCTTTTGCTTGAGTGGAAGCTCGCATTTATTGTCTTCCCACTTTCTGTCTTTTCTGACTGCATGAATATTTCTTGTTAGCATTTACTCTTGGCCGTATGGCCCCCTTCAGTTATTTTCTGGCCGCATAAGCTTTGGCTGGCCGCATGGGTGGCCTCCCACTCTCTTTGACCGCATGTTTGTTCTCCCACTTTTGGGCCGCATGGGGTCCATTTTGATTGTTTAAATATTTTATTTGCCTGAATTGTGGTCAAAATTTCTTCCCACTCCCAACATGAAAGTTGTAGAGTTTTTCCTTGGCTTCAAGAATATATATATTATTAATATATTATTATTTAATTGTGCAAATTTCTTCTTTCTTTGATAAAATGACATGACACGATAATGACCCGTAGTGGTGCACTCTTGAAATGAACTTGACATGATATTCTTGACATGATAACTTGAAATGATAAATAAGAATGACTTGATAGTGGTCCGTCGTGGCGCACTCTTGATAAGTAATAATAATAATGATAGTGGCCCGTCGTGGCGCACTCCTGACAAGAATTAATTAGTATCCTGACACCGTGGGTGCTTGTATTGAATGTGCTTGTATAAGCTACCGTCTAGTCTTGCATCATGTCTAGGACATGAATTCCTGATTTCCTACGGTCAGGAAGTCATACTAAATCGGGCTAGGCTAATGACTAGAATAATCAAGTAGTTCATAAGAGATTTTCCAGTTACAGGCAATCCTGTTATCTGGGCATGCATGTGGACTTGTAGCCTGCCGACGAGTAGGGCACATTTCCAGCACACTGTCATGTGTTGCACCCTTATTGTACTAAATGTCGCCTGGATAACCTGGATGGTCTGCAGGGCTTGTGGCTGTGGAATAATCTCATTGCATCTTGCTAGTAACTAGGCCTGTGATAACCCTAGTTAGTTAAAGTATCAAGCCGTACTTATTACTTGGCCGTGAAATGATCGGATGGAGTTTACCAGTCTATTCTTGTCTTGATTCTGTTCAAGATTGTTACATGTCTTGATTTCTTATTTTATCCTGCCGATAAATGGTGGGAGAAATCAAGTTTTGTTCAGACGAAGGGTTACAACCCCGGTCCTTGTTTGGTTTACGGATTGTAACCTGGTTATCTGAATAGTCCCATGGTCATCCCATCGTATATCACCTTCCATGTTCTATTTATTTAACATGTTCTTCAGTTTACTTTACGTCAAATGATGATTTACTTACTGTCTTCTTATGTTCGGGATAAGTGCATTGGTACTGGACGACTCTCGATCCTCCTTTATTTGTTGCTTTCTCTCCCTGGTTGATTGCCTATGATTGCTGGTTTTAAGTTCATAGTTCGGCCTCTTTTGTGGTACTTGCTATTTGGGGTCTGACCCCACTGGTTCTGTATGACCAGGTTCTAATAGAAGAGCCCGAAGGATCTACTGCACCATCTACTCGACGGTGACCAGCCGAAGCACCAGAGTGCCTCAGTGGGTTTTTTTTTATTCTCCCACTGATATGTAAATTTTCCTCTTCTAACGTTTAGCCCGAGCACGTATTTAGCTCGTGTTTTGGTATTTTCCTTGATATTGTAGCCTACGGGCATAAACATGATATGTGTATTCTAGACTATAGCTAGTCCTTATCATGTACGACTAATACTCTAGCTAGTCCTCAGTTTTGTGGTACTGGCTTCATGATCAGTCATGTATATATGGTTCGGGACGCCTTACTATTGTATGTATGATGATCGTACTCCTTGCTCTTGTATAATTGCCTGTGATTGAGATACCTAGGATTGTTAAACCATAGGATTGACTGATGGCTTGTAGAGTAACCCCCATGTCTTGACAGCTTATACGTGATTTTAGAGTATTAACATACTTTGGGATTGCATAGCTGGCTATGTCTGCCCCCGCTCTCCGGTATTCTGGTTCTGGGGCGTGACATGGTTTTAGTGGTGGCCTATGCAGGTCTCGATTTTCAGATTTGTGGGGGTTACCATGTTTAGATATCTCAATCACGATTATCCTTATTGATCTCCTTCGGATTATTCTCTACCTCTGATACTTGACTTGATATCTGTTTTGATCATTGGTCATTCCTGTTCCCATAATTTGATCTTTTGTCCTTCAACTTTCAAAGGCACTGTTCTTGATCCTTCTGATTATCTTGTTCGTGTTTTGCCGAGGGCAGCTCAGCATTCTTGAGCCAGGCAAGTTATGGAGGATCAGTCTCAGCACGCAGGCAGAGATGTCAGTCCATCCCGATCAACCAATCGCTTTTGTCTTCGTATACAGGTGATAAAGTTCAAGTATCTGTTTCAACTATGATGACACGTCCTGGGTCGAGTCATGTCTTGAACTAAGTCATTGGTACCGACTTACCTTGACGCTTGACTTTATCTATTTTTAGGAATCAGCTTAGGCCAGCGAGGACGTTGGTTTCTACACAACTGTCCCAGGAGACATATTGATCCATATGCCTCCAGTCCTTCTTTATCATGATTGTATTTGTTCTTGTGCATTTATTTACGGCTTACGCATTTATTTATATTACTGATTGTTTTACTTTACTTATATACCGTGCTTGATTTATTGAGATTGTTGAGTTTCCTGGACCTTTTGTTTTGTTATCTTACTCGAATAGCCTCAGGAAATTCCGAGGACGGAATTTTTCTAAGGTGTGGAGAGTTGTGAGACCCGTCTCACTGAATCGGTATTTTATACGGATACGTGTTTATTTGAGCCGTATTTTGTATTTATCGATTTGCGTGATATTTTAAAATTTTCCTAAGTGTAGGATTTTCATGACTTGGTTTAACTTAGACTTGGTTTTATTTGGTTCGGTTCCACTTTGACTTGGTTTGGTTTAGTTTGGTTCTTATGAGATGAGGTGTATGGTTTAGATTGAGTGGAAAGGAATGAATGGTGGAGATCACTTGAGCTTGTTATATAAGCCACTTTTTCTCTCTCCCTTCTCATTCACCCTCATTCATTTCTTTTCCACCAAACCCTAGCCATTAGAGAGAGAGGCAAGTACACCTTGCCGAACCTTGAACAAATTTATTTCTGTTTGCTCCATTTTCTTCCTTGCATGATTCTAAGCATCTTTAGAACTTGGAGTTTTCGGTTTTACCGAGTAGATTGTTGTAGATCTAGCTTTGTGGTATTTTCGGTTTTCATGGGTTTTGATCTGTCAAACTTGTATATTTTTGTCAACTGATGGTTCCATGTTGTAGAAAGTTTTATTTTACCCAAGATTGACCCATGGAAGTCTGGATTTGGGGTTCCCATTGTTGTTTGGTGGAGCATGGAGGCCATGGTATTTTCGTGAACCTGTGGGAACCATTAATTTCACTCTGGCCGCATGAGCATTATTTATTGCATGGCCAGTTGCTTGCAAGCTTGCATGCACTTGCATGCAACTTGCCTGGGCCGCATAAGCCATTGGACCAATATAGCCGCATGGCCTTGCAAGCATTAATGGTTGCATGCATCAATTGTTTGTATTAAATAATTACCATTAGTATTTAATAAACTACTTGGCTTAGCTTGCTTGCATTTGCAAGTTAATAAAGTTGGCCGCATGGCTTTACGTTGAATTGCATTAATACATGCGTCAGCTTTGCATGATTATATTTAACTATTGCTGGCCGTATATGGCCTTAGCAGTCAGTCACATATGCATGTATTATTTTAATGTATATTTTAATGCATGCAATATTTTAGTGCATATCCTAAAGGCATTCCCTGAAGCATTCAGCCGCATGGAAATTATGTGAGCCGCATAGGCATCCTTATTTAACGTATTAAGAATGGAATGCATCAGTGTCCATGTGAGCCGCATAGTCCTCTATTAGTCAAGCATTAGGAATTGAATGCTTTAACCCACCTGAGCCGCATATGCCTTCCTCTAAACTAATGCATTAATGCATTTAATGCACTCTTGAACTTATTCTTCTAAAGAAATTGTTAAACACATTCATAAAGGAAGCCGCATACATTCTGGTACAAGCATACTTTAATGCTAGTACACTCTCTCTGATGCATTACTTTACTGCTAGTGCATTTTTTGATGCAATTCTTAATGAATTCAAGAATGCCATTCTTAATACTAGCCGCATAGGAGTTCTCTGATACATGCATTAATGCATTCCATGCATTAATTAAGAATTTGCATAATGGCCCTTATCTTTTATATATTTGCTTTCATTAGTATTTAGTATTTAGCCATAGCTTTAATCAATTGCCATTAGCATTGTATTAAGCTCTTTCTTGCAAAAATTTGCATGCAACCTGCACACATGGACCGCATATAAGCAGGAATGTTATATTTAATGCATTAGTTAAGTGAGCCGCATGGGAACTCATTAGTGGCCGCATGGCCATTTCAGTTTGTAGCCGCATGGCTATTTATAATGGCCGCGTGGCCTCTCTTTATTGCATGAAACTGCTTGCATGCATCTTGCAAGCCTGGAATTATTTATTGTGGACTGTATGGTCCCTCAATTAGCTACTAGCATGCAACTTGCTGGCCACACGTCCTCTGTACTTGAGTGGCCACGTGCCCTTTTCTTTTGCTTGAGTGGAAGCTCGCATTTATTGTCTTTCCACTTTCTGTCTTTTCTGACTGCATGAATATTTCTTGTTAGCATTTACTCTTGGCCGCATGGCCCCCTTCAGTTATTTTCTGGTCGCATAAGCTTTGGCTGGCCGCATGGGTGGCCTCCCACTCTCTTTGACCGCATGTTTGTTCTCCCACTTTTGGGCCGCATGGGGTCCACTTTGATTGTTTAAATGTTTTATTTGCCTGAATTGTGGTCAAAATTTCTTTCCACTCCCAACATAAAAGTTGTAGAGTTTCTCCTTGGCTTCAAGAATATATATATTATTAATATATTATTATTTAATTGTGCAAATTTCTTCCTTCTTTAATAAAATGACATGACACGACAATGACCCATAGTGGTGCACTCTTGAAATGAACTTGACATGATATTCTTGACATGATAACTTGAAATGATAAATAAGAATGACTTGATAGTGGTCCGTCGTTGAGCACTCTTGATAAGTAATAATGATAATGATAGTGGCCCGTCGTGGCGCACTCCTGACAAGAATTAATTAGTATCCTGACACCGTGGGTGCTTGTATTGAATGTGCTTGTATAAGCTACCGTCTAGTCTTGCATCATGTCTAGGACATGAATTCCTGATTTCCCACGGTCAGAGAGTCATACTGAATCGGGCTAGGCTAATGACTAGAATAATCAAGTAGTTCATAAGAGATTTTCCAGTTACAGGCAATCCCATTATCTGGGCATGCATGTGGACTTGTAGCCTGCCGACGAGTAGGGAATATTTCCAGCACACTGTCATGTGTTGCACCCTTATTGTACTAAATGTCGCCTGGATAACCTGGATGGTCTGCAGGGCTTGTGGCTGTGGAATAATCTCATTGCATCTTGCTAGTAACTAGGCCTGTGATAACCCTAGTTAGTTAAAGTATCAAGCCGTACTTATTGCTTGGCCGTGAAATGATCGAATGGAGTTTACCAGTCTATTCTTGTCTTGATTCTGTTCAAGATTGTTACATGTCATGATTTCTTATTTTATCCTGCCGATAAATGGTGGGAGAAACCAAGTTCTGTTCAGACGAAGGGTTACAACCCCGGTCCTTGTTTGGTTTACGGGTTATAACCTGGTTATCTGAATAGTCCCATGGTCATCCCATCGTATATCACCTTCCCTGTTCTATTTATTTAACATGTTCTTCAGTTTACTTTACGTCAAATGATGATTTACTTACTATCTTCTTATGTTCGGGATAAGTGCATTGGTACTGCACGACTCTCGATCCTCCTTTACTTGTTGCCTTCTTTCCCTGGTTGATTGCCTATGATTGCTGGTTTTAAGTTCATAGTTCGGCCTCTTTTGTGGTACTTGCTATTTGGGGTCTGACCCTACTGGTTTTGCATGGCCAGGTTCTAATAGAAGAGCCCGAAGGATCTACCGCACCATCTACTCGACGGTGACCAGCCGAAGCAACAGAGTGCCTCAGTGGGTTTTTTCTTCATTCTCCCACTGATATGTAAATTTTCCTCTTCTAACGTTTAGCCCGAGCACGTATTTAGCTCGTGTTTTGGTATTTTCCTTGATATTGTAGCCTACGGGCATAAACATGATATGTGTATTCTAGACTATAGCTAGTCCTTATCATGTACGACTAATACTCTAGCTAGTCCTCAGTTCTGTGGTACTGGCTTCATGATCAGTCATGTATATATGGTTCAGGACGCCTTACTATTGTATGTATGATGATCGTACTCCTTGCTCTTGTATAATTGCCTGTGATTGAGATACCTAGGATTGTTAAACCATAGGATTGACTGATGGCTTGTAGAGTAACCCCCATGTCTTGACAGCTTATACGTGATTTTAGAGTATTAACATACTTTGGGATTGCATAGCTGGCTATGTCTGCCCCCGCTCTCCGGTATTCTGGTTCTGGGGCGTGACATGGTTTTAGTGGTGGCCTATGCAGGTCTCGATTTTCAGATTTGTGGGGGTTACCATGTTTAGATATCTCAATCACGATTATCCTTATTGATCTCCTTCGGATTATTCTCTACCTCTGATACTTGACTTGATATCTGTTTTGATCATTGGTCATTCCTGTTCCCATAATTTGATCTTGTGTCCTTCAACTTTCAAAGGCACTGTTCTTGATCCTTCTGATTATCTTGTTCGTGTTTTGCCGAGGGCAGCTCAGCATTCTTCAGCCAGGCCAGTTATGGAGGATCAGTCTCAGCACGCAGGCATAGATGTCAGTCCATCCCGATCAGCCAATCGCTTTTGTCTTCGTATCTTGAGACAGGTGATAAAGTTCAAGTATCTGTTTCAACTACGATGACACGTCCTGGGTAGAGTCATGTCTTGAACTAAGTCATTGGTACCGACTTACCTTGAGGCTTAACTTTATCTATTTTTGGGAATCAGCTTAGGCCAGCGAGGACGTTGGTTTCTATACAACTGTCCCAGGAGATATATTGATCCATATGCCTCCAGCCCTTCTTTATCATGATTGTATTTGTTCTTGTGCATTTATTTACGGCTTACGCATTTATTTATATTACTGATTGTTTTACTTTACTTATATGCCGTGCTTGATTTATTGAGATTGTTGAGTTTCCTGGAGCTTTTGTTTTGTTATCTTACTCGACTAGCCTCAGGAAATTCCGAGGACGGAATTTTTCTAAGGTGTGGAGAGTTGTGAGACCCGTCTCACTGTATCGGTATTTTATACGGATACGTGTTTATTTGAGCCGTATTTTATATTTATCGATTTGCGTAATATTTTAAAATTTTCCTGAGTGTAGGATTTTCATGACTTGGTTTAACTTGGACTTGGTTTCATTTGGTTCGATTCCACTTTGACTTGGTTTGGTTTAGTTTGGTTCTTATGAGATGAGGTGTATGGTTTAGATTGAGTGGAAAGGAATGAATTGTGGAGCACTTGAGCTTGTTATATAAGCCACTTTTTCTCTCTCCCTCCTCATTCACCCTCATTTATTTCTTTTCCACCAAACCCTAGCCATTAGAGAGAGAGGCAAGTACACCTTGCCGAACCTTGAACAAATTTATTTCTGTTTGTTCCATTTTCTTCCTTGCATGATTCTAAGCATCTTTAGAACTTGGAGTTTTCGGTTTTACCGAGTGGATTGTTGTAGATCTAGCTTTGTGGTATTTTCGGTTTTCATCGGTTTTGATATGTCAAACTTGTATATTTTTGTCAACTGATGGTTCCATGTTGTAGAAAGTTTCATTTTACCCAAGATTGACCCATGGAAGTCTGGATTTGGGGTTCCCATTGTTGTTTGGTGGAGCATGAAGGCCATAGTATTTTCGTGAACCTGTGGGAACCATTAATTTCACTCTGGCCGCATGAGCATTATTTATTGCATGGCCAGTTGCTTGCAAGCTTGCATGCACTTGCATGCAACTTGCTTGGGCCGCATAGGCCATTGGACCAATATAGCCGCATGGCCTTGCAAGCATTAATGGGCGCATGCATCAATTGTTTGTATTAAATAATTACCATTAGTATTTAATAAACTACTTGGCTTAGCTTGCTTGCATTTGCAAGTTAATAAAGTTGGCCGCATGGCTTTACGTTGAATTGCATTAATACATGTGTCAGCTTTGCATGATTATATTTAACTATTGCTGGCCGCATATGGCCTTAGCAGTCAGTCACATATGCATGTATTATTTTAATGTATATTTTAATGCATGCAATATTTTAGTGCATATCCTAAAGGCATTCCCTGAAGCATTCAGCCGCATGGAAATTATGTGAGCCGCATTGGCATCCTTATTTAACGTATTAAGAATGGAATGCATCAGTGTCCATGTGAGCCGCATAGTCCTCTATTAGTCAAGCATTAGGAATTGAATGCTTTAACCCACCTGAGCCGCATATGCCTTCCTCTAAACTAATGCATTAATGCATTTAATGCACTCTTGAACTTATTCTTCTAAAGAAATTGTTAAACACATTCCTAAAGGAAGCCGCATACATTCTGGTACAAGCATACTTTAATGCTAGTACACTCTCTCTGATGCATTACTTTAATGCTAGTGCATTTTTTGATGCAATTCTTAATGAATTCAAGAATGCCATTCTTAATACTAGCCGCATAGGAGTTCTCTGATACATGCATTAATGCATTCCATGCATTAATTAAGAATTTGCATAATGGCCCTTATCTTTTATATATTTGCTTTCATTAGTATTTAGTATTTAGCCATAGCTTTAATCAATTGCCATTAGCATTGTATTAAGCTCTTGCTTGCAAAAATTTGCATGCAACCTGCACACATGGATCGCATATAAGCAGGAATGTTATATTTAATGCATTAGTTAACTGAGCCGCATGGGAACTCATTAGTGGCCGCATGGCCATTTCAGTTTGTAGCCGCATGGCTATTTATAATGGCCGCGTGGCCTCTCTTTATTGCATGAAACTGCTTGCATGCATCTAGCAAGCCTGGAATTATTTATTGTGGACTGCATGGTCCCTCAATTAGCTACTAGCATGCAACTTGCTGGCCACACGGCCTCTGTACTTGAGTGGCCATGTGCCCTTTTCTTTTGCTTGAGTGGAAGCTCGCATTTATTGTCTTCCCACTTTCTGTCTTTTCTGACTGCATGAATATTTCTTGTTAGCATTTACTCTTGGCCGCATGGCCCCCTTCAGTTATTTTCTGGCCGCATAAGCTTTGGCTAGCCGCATGGGTGGCCTCCCACTCTCTTTGACCGCATGTTTGTTCTCCCACTTTTGGGCCGCATGGGGTCCACTTTGATTGTTTAAATATTTTATTTGCCTGAATTGTGGTCAAAATTTCTTCCCACGCCTAACATGAAAGTTGTAGAGTTTCTCCTTGGCTTCAAGAATATATATATTATTAATATATTATTATTTAATTGTGCAAATTTCTTTCTTCTTTGATAAAATGACATGACACGACAATGACCCGTAGTAGTGCACTCTTGAAATGAACTTGACATGATATTCTTGACATGATAACTTGAAATGATAAATAAGAATGACTTAATAGTGGTCCGTCGTGGCGTACTCTTGATAAGTAATAATGATAATGATAGTGGCCCGTCGTGGCACACTCCTGACAAGAATTAATTAGTATCCTGACACCGTGGGTGCTTGTATTGAATGTGCTTGTATAAGCTACCGTCTAGTCTTGCATCATGTCTAGGACATGAATTCCTGATTTCCCACGGTCAGGGAGTCATACTGAATCGGGCTAGGCTAATGACTAGAATAATCAAGTAGTTCATAAGAGATTTCCCAGTTACAGACAATCCCGTTATCTGGGCATACATGTGGACTTGTAGCCTGCCGACGAGTAGGGCACATTTCCAGCACACTGTTATGTGTTGCACCCTTATTGTACTAAATGTCGCCTGGATAACCTGGATGGTCTGCAGGGCTTGTGGCTGTGGAATAATCTCATTGCATCTTGCTAGTAACTAGGCCTGTGATAACCCTAGTTAGTTAAAGTATCAAGCCGTACTTATTGCTTGGCCGTGAAATGATCGGATGGAGTTTACCAGTCTATTCTTGTCTTGATTCTGTTCAAGATTGTTACATGTCCTAATTTCTTATTTTATCCTGCCGATAAATGGTGGGAGAAACCAAGTTCTGTTCAGACGAAGGGTTACAACCCCGGTCCTTGTTTCGTTTACGGGTTGTAACCTGGTTATCTGAATAGTCCCATGGTCATCCTATCGTATATCACCTTCCCTGTTCTATTTATTTAACATGTTCTCCAGTTTACTTTACGTCAAATGATGATTTACTTACTGTCTTCTTATGTTCGGGATAAGTGCATTGGTACTGCACGACTCTCGATCCTCCTTTACTTATTGCTTTCTCTCCCTGGTTGATTGCCTATGATTGCTGGTTTTAAGTTCATAGTTCGGCCTCTTTTATGGTACTTGCTATTTGGGGTCCGACCCCACTGGTTTTGCATGGCCAGGTTCTAATAGAAGAGCTCGAAGAATCTACCGCACCATCTACTCGACGGTGACCAGCCGAAGCACCAGAGTGCCTCAGTGGGTTTCTTCTTCATTCTTCCACTGATATGTAAATTCTTCTCTTATAACGTTTAGCCCGAGCACGTGTTTAGCTCGTGTTTTGGTATTCCTTGATATTGTAGCCTACGGGCATAAACATGATATGTGTATTCTAGACTATAGCTAGTCCTTATCATGTACGACTAATACTCTAGCTAGTCCTCAGTTCTGTGGTACTGGCTTCATGATCAGTCATGTATATATGGTTCGGGTCGCCTTACTATTGTATGTATGATGATCGTACTCCTTGCTCTTGTATAATTGCCTGTGATTGAGATACCTAGGATTGTTAAACCATAGGATTGACTGATGGCTTGTAGAGTAACCCCCGTGTCTTGACAGCTTATACGTGATTTCAGAGTATTAACATACTTTGGGATTGCGTAGCTGGCTATGTCTGCCTCCGCTCTCCGGTATTTTGGTTCTGAGGCGTGACAATTCCGAACACCAATTGGCACGTACTGCTACACGGTCATGCCTTTCGGTTTGAAGAATGCTGGCGCCACATATCAAAGAGCCATGAGCATTATCTTCAGAGACCACTTACGCAAGACAGTGGAGTGCTACGTTGACGATATAGCCGTTAAGAGCCGTTGCAAAGGAGACCATCTGCAGGATCTAAGGACGGTATTCGACCTAATACGAGCGCACAATTTGAAAATGAACCTTACGAAGTCCTTTCTGGGCGTATCCAGCGAAAAGTTCTTAGGCTTCATCATCACTGCAAAGGGTATCCATGTAGACCCTGAGAAGACAAAAGCAATCATGGAGATGGGTCTTCCGAGAAATCTCCGCGAACTCAGAGGCCTCCAAGGGAGGCTAGCCTACATCAGGAGGTTCATTTCCAACCTCTTTGGGCGATGCCGACCGTTCACGCACCTCATGAAGAAAGGAGTCTCATTCGTATGGGGCGAGGAATGTCAGCGTGCTTTCGACAGCATCAAAGAATATTTATCAAATCCCCCAGTTTTGGTGGCCCCGGTTCCTGGGAAACCATTCCTGCTCTATGTACGAGCAATAGAACACTCCCTTGGGGCTCTGCTGGCACAGAACAACGATGCAGGCCATGAACAGGCCATATATTACCTCAGCCGAATGATGATCGGACCAGAGCACCGATACACCGCTGTGGAGAAGGAATGCCTCGCCCTGGTGTTCGCCATTCAGAAAATGCGGCACTATGTCACCGGACAAACGATACATGTGATCTCACGAGTCAACCCTCTCAGAGTCCTCATGACCAAACCAGGGGCACTCAGCTCTCGACTTGCTACATGGGCAATATTGCTGTCCCCTTATCATATGACCTTTGTCCCATAAAAGGAAGTCAAAGGTCAAGCCCTGGCGGACTTTTTAGCAGCCCACCCAGGCTCGGAGTCCTCCAGAATATATGAAGAGATCCCAGACGAGGTCGCCAACTCACATGCAACCTCTCACGGGGCTATATGGCGAATGTTCTTTGACGGTGCTTCAAGGACCGGACCTAAAGGCAACATAGTCGTCGGAGTCGGGGTAGTGCTGATCTCCCCTTCCGGATTGGTGATTAACCGCGCTTATTCCCTCACTGAGCCCTGCTCTAACAATGTGGCCGAGTACAACGCTCTGGTCATTGGCCTCCAACTTGCAAGAGAGTTGGGGGAAGAATACCTTGAAGCATACGACGATTCCCAACTAATCGTCAATCAGATCCGGGGCTCATACGAAGTCCGCCACGAAGACATGATCCCTTATCACCAAATAGCGATCGATATCATCTCGTCATTCGAGGGGTTCTTCATCGAGCACGTCCCCAGACTCCGAAATATTGAAGCCGATGCCCTAGCTGGTCTTGCCGCTTCCCTAGCAGTCCTGAATTATGATCGCCAATCAGTGGATGTGATAGGCCACGAACTGGTCTGTCCCAAGAACAATGTGCAATTCGTGGCGAGTTATTCCACCCAGACGGTCGATGAGGCCCCAGATTGGAGACAACCATTCATCGACTTCGTCGTCTACGACATCCTGCCCGAGAACCCAAAGGAATCCATTTCTATCAGACGGCGTTCTCTCAGATTCTTCTACGATACAGAGACGAAAATGCTGTATCGCCGCTCCTACGACGGATTACTGCTTCGGTGTCTGTCAAATACAGAAGTCAAAGAAGCCGTACGAGAAGCTCACGATGGTGTCTGCGGGGCCCACCAGCCCGGTCCAAAATTGTAAGACCGCCTTCGACGAATGGGCTACTATTGGCCCATGATGGTGGCAGATACGATAGATTATGCGAGAAAATACAAAGCCTGCCAAGTCCACGCAGACTTTATTCACCAACCATCCGAATTTCTACATCCGACAGTGGCGTCCTGGCCATTCGAAGCATGGGGAATGGATATCATTGGTCCAATCACCCCACCTTCCTCCCGAGGACATCGCTTCATACTTGCGATCACTGATTACTTCTCCAAATGGGCGGAAGCTGTCCCACTCGCAGAAGTCAATACTTCAAACGTGATCAGCTTCCTTAAGCATCACGTCATCTACCGCTTTGGACTGCCCCGAAGGATCATCCATGATAATGGTCCGCAGTTTACAAGCCACGCATTCTATCGGTTTTGCGATAAGTACCGTATTCAGAATGTCGCCTCGACACCATACAACCCGGCAGCAAACGGGTTAGCAGAGGCATTCAACAAAACAATTATTAAACTCCTCAAGGAGTTTGTCTCCTCCAACAAATGCGACTGGAATGAGAAGCTCGGCGAATGCTTATGGGCTTATCGTACCACAGTTCGAACAGCCACCGGGATTACGCCATTCTCCCTAGTGTACGGGAGTGAGACAGTTCTCCCATTAGAGACTCAAATACCCTCACTCCGCGTCGCCCTCACTTATCAATTGACGACGGATGACAACTACCGACGTCGACTGCAAGAGTTAGAGGCCTTAGATGAAAAGCGCCTCCTAGCTCAGCAAAGGATCGAGCTATACCAAGCACGCATCTCAGGAGCCTTCAACAAGAAGGTCAAAATCAGAACATTCCAAGTGGGCGATCTTGTTCTGGCAGTCCGGAGGCCAATGGTCATGACTCACAAGACCGCCGGTAAGTTCCAGCCAAAATGGAAAGGCCCATTTATCATAGAGACAGTATTCTCCAACGGTGCTTACCGTCTCGCTAAGCAAAACGGAGACTTGCTCATGTTGCCCGTCAACGGCAAGTTCCTGAAGAAATATTATGTCTAAACAACATCCCAGATTATTGAGTTACGTACCCGTTGGTACCACTGAACTCACCCCCATAATTTTCCAGATTATTGAGTCACATACCCACTGGTACCACTGAACTCACCCCATAATTTTCCAGATTTGCGAGTCATGTATCCGCTGATACCACTGAACTCACCCTCATAGTTTGACAGATTTTCGAGTCATGTACCCGCTGGTACCGCTGAACTCACGCTCACCATTCTCCAAATTCTCGAGTCATGTACCCGATGGTGCCTCTGAACTCACATCCCGGTCACTCTTTCAGATAAAAAGTTATGTATGATCATACCTCTGAACTTCCTTCCTGGAGGAGATCCTCCCCCATGATCCAATACCCGCACTTTCAGTGCACAAAAAAGGGTAATCGATCCACAAGTTTCTAAAACGGCCATGTCCTCATTACCTCTGAGTCGTTCCACTTCCGCCAAAAACAAATCACCCCTTACATAGAGCTTCCATGTCCTCATTACCTCTGAGTCGTTCTATGTGCCCTCCTTCATTGAGCCCACTCCTGTCATGTCCTCATTACCTCTGAATGGGAAGGCTCCGTCGAAGAAACCTTCATACATGCCATGTCCTCATTACCTCTGAGTAAGTATGATGATCCCCTTTCGACCTATTATCTGTACCCACAACCGGAGTACGCCGAGGGTAATAGGTCCACAAATGTCCTCTGTTGACCACAAATGTCCTCTATTGACCACAAATTTCCTCTGTTGACCATCAATATCCTCCGTCGAGTTTACTCCTACCATGTTCTCATTACCTCTGAGAAGGAAGACTCTACGTTTAAAAAACCTTCCTACTTGCCATGTCCTCGTTACCTCTGAGCAAGTATGTCAGTTCCCCTTCATCCTATTATCCGTATCCTAAACCAGGGTATGCCAAGGGTAATAGGCCCACAAACATCCTCAGCTAAATTTCTTAACACAAACTTATCACCTCGTCATGTCCCAGGAGCCCAGCTGCTCTACGGCAATTCTTTTCTCAATACCAAGAGCACCCATGACCACTTTGCTATGGCTGCTTTAGGTATCCTGACCGAAACTTGTTATCTCTACCTAAAACCAAGGTACGCCATGGGTAACAGGTCCACAAATATATCCCCTATACAGAGGAAAACATCACCACAATATCACAGGCACGGCAGGCAATACAAATGAAGGGTAGAATTGAAAGTACTCTTTATTTGAAGGAAGAAAAAAGTATTACATATTTCGGGACCACGTCCCTTTCAAAAAAAAAGGGGGGAAGAAAGAAAAAGAAGGGAAAAGATAAGGTCAACTACATTTCAGTGTTACTCAATTCTAGGAGGCGGTCTCTCACTGAGGTGGTCTCCCGCTCAATCCGTTGCCGAGCGCGACGCTCGGCCTCCTGGAGTAACCGCTCCTCATTGTCCAAGTCCAGGAGCGCCTGACAGTTATCTTCCAATTTCTTCAAAACAGCCTCCAGGTCAATCGAAGCTTGAGTAACCCTGTCAGCTTCCTGAACAATTAACCCCCTGTCATTGCGGACAGTCTCGAGTTCAGACTCCAGGAAAGTCAACTTTTTCTGAAGCGCAAGGATCTGCTCCCGCGTCTCAGTAATCTCACGAGAGACAGACTCCTCCCGAGCCACAACATTTTCGGTCGCATAACTCAATTGATTATACCGATCAGCTAAGTCGCTGAGATCCTTCAATGCGGCCGGTCTGGTCTTATCTCGAGCCGCTCTGGTCCTCTCTATAACAGCAATAAGGGAATTCCGCTCCTCGTTTATAACAGCAGGCAAATCAGCCTGCCGTAATACTCGAAGCTCGGACACCAGCTGATCAGCCTCCAGCAATTTCGCCTCCAGAAGCGAAGCTATTCCTGCATCATCAGGAAAATCCCTAAGAATGTTTCCTTGACCATGGGCGCATCGTCGGGCCAAGGTAAAAGAGGTCCCTCTTTCTACAGCGGCCTCGATTCCCCTCTTCAAATGATGATGGAAACTGGCAACCACGTCCTGCAACGCGTCGTTCAAAACTTCAGCAGAGGAGGGCGTCAGGGGAAGCCGGAGCGGCAACGTCGGAGGAGTAACACTAGAGCTCGCCACCAAGGGAACGGAGTCCGAGTAGAACGATACATGAATAGCGGCTAACTCATCTTCCACCGCCCGGAGAGCTTGGATGCTCGGCAGGGAAGAAAGGTCGATTCTCGAAGACATCGGAGCAGAGGATGTTGCAAGGACCATCGTTTCCTGCCCCGACTGTCCGAGAACTGGCCCGTTAAACCTCGGGCCCACAGAAGGCCCATCAAGACGAGTCGGGCAGTGAGGAGGTACACCCCTTTCCACCGATGCCCCTTCGGTTGGGGTTGTCTCGGCGACGTCCATCCTCGGCACTGAAGGGGCAGGACCTGAATATCCAGAATAACAATCAATCGACGTAACCCGAAGGACATGATGATAGTGCAGATAGGCTTCCTCACGGGTTAAGATTCGGCTAATCTTACCAGGGGAGGGGCATGAAGGCCGCGGCTCATCCACAACTGGCATGGTCCCCTCACCCGCGATCCCCGAGTTAAAATCAGTCACGTCCCCTGACCCCGTCGCCTTGAAGGGGGATACAGATTGATCTGCGTCCTCTTGAATAGGAACAGGCTCATGGGAGTCCCCATCATCCTGGGTCACCGCCTCGACATCCTGAAACTCTTCTTCTTCCCCCGACACCTGAAAGAGGGAACGAAGACAATTAGGATTGAAATTCAAAGGAAAGAAGGAAGAAGGGATCGAGAGCAATTTTGTTACCTCTGACGCAGGGTTGACTTCTTCTCCACTCTCTTTTACGGCTGGCAGACGGTACCTAGTCGCAACCAGCTTCCGGGATCGAGAAACACTGCCTACAGGAGGAACCTGCCTGCTACGTTTCGGAATAGGACCAGGCGCAACAAGGGACTGATCCCTCAGCATCTCATCTGACAGAACATGCAACTGACCCACCTCTGTGCCTACCACTGGAAGGATAGAGTCATCTTCATCATGCTCGTTGCCTTCATCACCTTCAGCAGCGGAATCCAAATCTGGCGCTTCGGCTCTAGTCTTTTTTTTCTTGGCCCCTTGAGAGCCTTCCTCCAGACCGGTGCCAACAATAAAACTGGTACCTGGGTTAAAACCGACCGGGGGCTTGTTCGCCATGACATGATACAGAACCGCCATATACAAGATCTCTACTGACTCCTTAATAGCAGGAACCGAGAAAATGGTGCGAGTATGGAACGAATCATAATATTGCCAAGCTCTGATACCATCAAGAAGACTACCCTCATAACCCAGACAAGAACTGGGGCTGTCCAGACAAAGTTGGCTGTATCCAAACTGTCGGGCAAACCTGCTAGGCAGATAAGGCTCCAGAAAAAACAACATTGCGATTACGGTACACCAGATATGCGGGACGGATGTTACGCAACCATAAGAGCATCTGGCCATCCAAAAGCTGAAGGGGCGCGACACCATCAATATGTACAGTCTCTATGTCCCTGGAGGTAAAACGAGGGACGGATACGAAAATACGATACTTATCTGCCCTTGCTAAGGCCATCCGACAAGCCCGCATGGTCTCACATTCCCAAAGCTCGTTCCGATAGCGGAAGATAAATGTGTCATCATCAGTTACACCGTCTTCAGAGCCCGGTCTCATCAAAGACGGATAATGTATCAGCAGCCACCCCATCAAGTAGTGATAAGGCAACTCAGTTCGTTCAAATCCTTGGTCACGTCGCGAGCAATGACTTTAGACGTAAAGGTACGAAGGCCACGGTGTATGCTACACACCATGGCCGGGAGGAGAGCTAGCCTGATTCGCAAAACTAACTTCACAGCCGAAAGGATGAAGTTACAACTAACTCTCTCAATAGAACCGGCTCCTCCCGAGACTACACAATTTCGTAGCCAGATCATCAAAAATCCTGCCAGAAGCACTTTCTCGGACAGCTCTTGAGTATCCTGGTAAAAGTAATCGAAAGTATCAGTCTGGCTCCCGAATCTGTCACTGGTAGTGGCCACTCCCTTAGCCGACGATACCAAGTCCTTAACCGCTTCCCGAGGTCGAGGGTGACGAGAGGTGACTCGACCTGAGGCATCTGTCGGGAAGAGATAGTGCACTCAATCCTTGGTGTAGGGAGCATTCCCCTCCAAGTTACTATCCTTTCGGGTTATCTGATGGCATATGTTATAATGGCACAATATCTCCTGGTAAAGGGCCGCGAAGCCAGGATACCGTCGTTCCAAATCCTCGAGTTCCTCATTAGTAGGAGTATACGCTTCAAACGCTTCGTCCCCCTAAGGAAGCTTGGAGACCGCGTGCATCTCATGAGCGCGAGTCCCATCTCCCCTACAGGTGTGTAAAAGGTCCCCGTACGGCAATTATATATTTCCAGCAGAGACATGAACAGCTTCTTGTTTATGGACAAGCCATGACTGGTACCTCAGATAGCGTGGTACAGGCCAATCTCGCACAAAAAGACCTCATACTTCTACAAGATCCAAGTAGACAAATTGATCCACAAGGGAATAGGGTTACCCAACCAGGAACGTCAACCGACCGACGGGATAGGAGCCTTTTCGAGCAAGTTGATTTATAAAAGTATCGGCAGTAGAAAATGAGAAGTTAGGGCCCGCCACATTCAGGAAAGAACCTGGGACCAACCCCGTCACAGAACAACTAGTATGCACTTTGCCGGCAGTCACGGACTTCAGATTGTTATTATAATGGATGTTCCCCACAAACATCCCACTTCTGGTAGGGGTTAAAGTCTCCCCCATCTTCGGTCCAACGGGAGCATATTAAACCAAGATAGTGGGAAGTGTCGCTCCATCTAGGGGATGCGGATCGCCATCCCATTAGAAACAAAGCTCCAATCCTCCGACACCTCCAGAACATGATCGTTCTTCACGGTCAAGGCGTCTCCAAAAAAGAACGCAGGCTTCAAATACTCTCCTTCAAATTTCCTGTAGTTTATCATAGCATTAAGGAAGTAGAAAGACTGATTCTTGATGGCATTCGATCTAGCCGCAGGCTCATCGCTCGAAAACTGGTCAGCCATATGCTGAACAATATGGTCGTACCTATAGCCGAGAGCAGCTTGAGCGCTGCCCACCAAGAGTTCTCCAGCAGCGTTAACCGGCAGGTTCACTGAAGAACAGACAGAGAAAAGCAAGTTAAACGGAGGGAAAAAGAGCTGACTGGGTGCTTTCAAACCCCATACGGCTCAAGAAAACATCCATGCGGCCCCATGAAGTTCTCAGAAGTCTTATACGGCTCCAAAAAGCCTCATGCGGCTCAAGCTCAGAAGAACGCTAATGCGGCTCCGCACAATAAAAGTCTATGCGGTTTAGCGTCACTTATGCGGCTTCGCCGACAAGGCGTGCATACAGACACGATAGATTTTCTTATACGGCTCGCAGCTCAGCCTAAGGGAGAACATGCGATTTACAAAGGCTCGTGCAAAGTATGCGACGTAGCCATGGTGGTTGGGGTTCTTTAACTCATACATTGTCCTTACCAGTAATGGAGGGGTGAACGTCAGGATGAACATCAGGTACGATGACTGGCGGAGTAGCAGCCGCAGCCGAGGTGGAAGTGGATGCCGTCTTCTTGCCCTTTACTGCCACGGTCTTCTTGGGAGCCATTAATTATCGAAGAGGAGAAGGACAATCGAGATAGGGAAGGTCTGAGGAAGAAGAAGAAAATAAAGAAGTCTTCTCTCTCTTCAAACTCCTCCTATTTATAGGAAGACGGAAGGAGGAGGACACATGGGCCAATGACCGACTCATGAAGAGCGAAACCGACTCCTTGGGTTTCGTCTCCAAGATTCACCCAAGGTGTCAAATTCAAAAGATTTAATGAGCTGACCCTTGGGATTCCCCCTACAAAGACGGCGTGAAACGAATTTGAGGCAATTAAAGACCCGCACACGTGGCAAGAAGCTATGCGGCTGAACAGTCTCCTGCGGCTGAATCACCTATGCGGCTGAACAATCTATGCGGCCAAGACTTCTATACGGTCAGGATTTCATATGCGGCTAGAAGAACATAGCCATGCTTCTTATTCAAAGTATTTCAATTTTGCAAATTGAAAACTTTGAAGGAGATCTTGTAGAAGCATGGAAAATACTAAAGGAAATGACTCATACGGCCAGGAAAGATCCATGCGGCTCAGAAAGCCCATGCGGCTCAGGGAGTCATGCGGCATAAGGAGCTATGCGGCCCGAGGCATTCCATGCCTCAGAAGACACGTGGCCTGACAGTGCTTCCCTCCGACCCATGCTGCATTAATTGCTTTGACGGCTGACCCCTTTGAAAAGTTGACAACCCTGACACAAAAGCAGGTAATTATAACTCTGTCATAATGATAAATCTCTAGGGAAGAGAAAAGAGATCTCTGACACAAATCCCCGAGAGCCATAAAAAAATGCCACGTGGCCTTGCCACGTGGGCGTTCGTATGCGGCTCACTTCTCATGCGGTTCAGAATGAATCCTATGCGGCTCAGGTCGAGAAAGACTCATGCGACTCGAGCAAAGACTTCTCATGCGGTTCAGAGTGGATCGTTCTATGCGGCTCAGACCGAGAAAGCCTCATGCGGCTCGAGCGAAGACTTCTCATGCGGTTCAGAGTGGGTCCGTCCTATGCGGCTCAGGCCGAGAAAGCCTCATGCGGCTCGAGCGAAGACTTCTCATGCGATTCAGAGTGGATCCGTCCTATGCGGCTCAGGCCGAGAAAGCCTCATGCGGCTCAAGTAAGGACTTCTCATGCGGTTCAAAAGGATCATGTCCATGCGGCTCAGGTGGATGTATACCTATGCGACTCCTAAGGATTACCTCTCTGTGGTTCAAGGGTTCAAGTGAGGGCCACTGCCCGGGCAGCCCTGACACGTGGACTTAACCATATACGGCTCAAATTCATATACGGCTCACTCATCATGCGGTCTAGATCCCCCCAGCAGCTCCTAGGACACGTTTCCTAAACCGATTAATTCCTCAGATTTGCTGCCATTAAAGATTGGGTCAAATCCCAATAATCTGGGACACGTGGCAGGAGAATAGATCTAATTTATTCGCAAACATCAGAAGATCATTATAAAGAAGATTTATTCCAATCAGCATTAATTGCTAATGGGATTTGGTGTAATCTACACCTAATGGCTCGGATTTGTCACAATAAAAAACGAACGGCCTGGATTGACCAATCCCCAGGACGCCGCCATCTCCATGAGCTAATCATTGGCAACCCTAATGGTTACATCCCACTATTATAAATAGCAAGGTGCCATTCCCTTGTAAAAAAAAGATATATACAATATCAGAGAGAAACACGCATATACAGAGAGACTCCCCAATAGTCGGAAAGAAAATACACAGAGAGAGAGAAGCCAGGAGAGCAGCAGGAGGAGAGCAAGAAGAGCATTTCTTCACCAAC
>JANAVB010023486.1:0-29117 GCA_029216955.1 Iris pallida | reverse complement strand
TATCCACATCTGTTTGACTCCACAAGGTATATTTTTTCTATGTACCTTGATTGTCTTGATTTTCATGCTTTCACCTAAGGTTAGAATTGCTTGATACCGTAGATTGTTAAGTATAGATATGTTACTTGCTAGGGACATTGTAAAATGATTGCTGATTGAATTGCTTGTACTTATATTAGTTTAGCCCCAATGTTTCTATCATGCTTGGATTTGAAATTCCGAGGACGGAATTTTTCTAGGAGGTAGAGATGTCATCCCGTTCCAGAATGAGTATTTTATCATGTACAACTCATGAGTATTTATTTAATATTTATCATGTATTATCCTGTATTTAAATTCCTTTAAATTTCATGTTAACAATTAATGCTCTTTAAATTTCATGTAATTTATTTTATGTAATTATATTTCTGTAATTTATTTCTGCACTTTATTTGCTTTTATTCCCTGCCTTAGTCTTGCTTATTTGGGTTCGGGTTGGCTTTGGTGGATCCTCTAAACCGACCCATTGACCCATTGGACCGGCCCAACCACCTACCACCTCCTTTTCTATTTAAAACTTATCTCTTTCTCTCTCCTATAAACTCACATTCTCACCATTATCCTCTTCTTCTTCTTCTTACTCTCTCCACCTACCAAACCGTAGGCAAGTACAACTTGCCCCATGAGAACCCATTGTTTTGTACTTCATTTATCTTTCTCGCAAGATCCTAAGAGAGTTTAGAATTGGCATTTTTTATTTCGAAGTCTTAATTTTTGTAGATCTAGAAATGAATTATTTTCGGAGTTGGTGGTTTTGATCTATCAAACTTCTTTGTTTTCAAATTTTGATGGTTCCATGTTGTAGAGAAGTTATTCTACCCAATTTTGACCTTTGGAAAGTTGGATTGGACTTGTTTTGACCAAGTATGGACCTTTGAAGTTTGGGGTGCAACCATGGAGTTCTTGCTGTTGGAGAAGACAGTGAGCAGTGTACACTAGCTTTTTAGCTTGCGTCATGAGCTGTGCGCGCTCTTTAGCACAGCGCGGTATGGAGTCCATACGCTACCTTTTAGGAAGCGTGTGTCTTGCATACGCTACCTTTTGGAAGCGTATGTCGTATGGAGTTCATACGCTACCTTTTAGGAGCGTATGACTTGCATACGCTGACTTGAATGGTCAGGAGTCGTATGGAGTTCATACGCTACCTTTGGGAGCGTATGACTTGCATACGCGACTTGAATGGAGAGTCGTATGGAGTTCAAACGCTACCTTTTGGGAGCGTATGACTTGCATACGCTGACTTGAATGGTCAGGAGTCGTATGGAGTTCATACGCTACCTTTTGGGAGCGATGACTTGCATACGCTCACTTGGATAGTGAGGAGTCGTAGGAGCCATACGCTGCCTCTTTGACCTGAGCGTGCGCTGTCTTGAGCATAGCCTGACTTGAGCGTAGGCTGACATGAGCGTAGCTTACTTACCCTGGATTCTATAGCCCTGTATATTGATATTTATTAGATATTTAACATCCATTTTATATCCTTACGCTTTTTGGCATAAACTCAATAAAATCATGATATGATAATATTGTTAATATCAATTGTTATGTGGAATGTGCCTTGTGTCCCGATTGATTTTTGGGATACCCAGTATGACTGGGACTTGACCATGAGAGTTATAGACTCGACCCCCGTTTAATGCTAATTGACTTTCATGCCTTGTCACCATTGATAATAATGGTTATGACTAAATTAATCATGTGTTCCTAGTCGGAACTAAGAGACTGGCTAGTCGTCTTATGAATTAAATGAATGAGACACGATCATGTTATGAACTATGTAATCGACTGGCTGATCCCGAATATTGACATACATGCACATGCAGGCTTCAATCTATTTATTTATTTATTTACTTATTTATTTTCTACAAAAGAAGCATGTGTACTTTATGGTCAAGGCATGATTACCGTGGTTAGATTTGATTGTGCATTACGCTATGTAAGACCTGCAACCTAACCGCACTGGTATCGTTGTAGAGTTGTGCATATCGTACCCGTACGAAAGTACTCATTTGAATGACCATGATCCACGGCATGGGATTTCACTCAACGTAGGGACTATTAAGTTAAATAAAATAATGATGGCATGGAGAGAATGGATTCCCGAGTTTACATGGCAGCCCCCTTGGGACAAGTAGTACCCGACGGGGCCGGCTGGTTCCCACAGATACTGTAAAACTGCCACACGGGCAGGGAACAGTATCTGCTTTTATTATTATTGTATATTGTATATTGACGGGCGTCCTGCTAGGACTCGTCTAATTCAACGCATGGCGCACATGATTGACTGGATAGACTAGTCTTGCTCGCACATGGTAAGAACTGAGGAATCCCTAATTGCAATTCAAGGATAACTTGGGACTCACAATAGCAAGCCTTAGGAGTTGATTGTCGTTCAAGAGATTGTTTTGTGTACTGTACTACTCTGCTACCTAACTGGGATGATCAGAATGTCAGGACATGACGGGCCAACTTCTGTCCTTGTTTGGTTGGGAGGTTGGTTCGAAGTGTCGTGATGTGATGTGAATCCTAGTAACAAGCAGAGATTTATTAGTATTATTCTCTTACATTATGGTTTTAGTCTCATGTCGTGCTTCCTTGTGGTACTTGCTATTAGAGGTCTAACCTCTCTGATTTTGCATGGCCAGATTTAGAGCCGGTCCCCGAGGATCCAGCTTACTTCTACCTCCAGATGGTCACACTAGAAGGATGATCGCAGGAGGACTCGAGTGGGTTTTCTTACTTTTCCGCTCGTTTTGTTATCTACTTTATCCTTAGCCGTTTGGCACCGACATGTTAGTCGGATGTTTCTTGTACTTACTTTTACGTAATTGTAATTAAAGTCAGACTGCAGCTGATAACAATTGTGTATACTTTTGCTACATCAATCTGGCTATGTTTTGTAAAGCCAGATATCAAGAACATTTTGACAGAGCGTTTGGGACGCCTTACTGTTTTATCTTACATGTTCTCTATTACTGTTTCTTGTTTGAATGATTGAGACAATAGATGTGTAATGACCATAGTAAGACTTTTATGTAGTATGCACCCCCTCGTCTATTAGACAGCATTGATCGATTATACGGTATTCATCTACCCGTAATACGTACTGGCTGAGTTATTCCCCCGCTCTCCAGTATTCTGGTTCTGGGGCGTGACAATTCTGGGTTACGAAATCTAAAAAAAAATCGTAACAGCAACAAACGAATGTAAATCTTCTGAAAAGAAGGTACAAATCGAATTGCTAGCAGCAGCGATGATCCACTAACAGTTTCAGATTAGATCAGAGTTGTTCTCATTCAAAATGAGTTGAAGTGGATGACAGGCGATGAGTGGATGGAAGAACAGCCTGCTGGGGTGAATGATCACCGGCGCTCGAAGTTTGATTCGTCCCACACGAACAGCTTCCAGGAACCAGCAAGTTCGACAGAGAACTTTGGAACACTCCGCTTCTGACTCGTCGGATGGCGCACGGACTCCTGCGCTAAGTAGCGCTGGTGCTCTGCTTCTCTTCTCTCAAACTCTGTGAAATTCGTAAGAAATGTGTTCTGAACACTTGTGTACTGAGAGAGAGAGAAGAGAACCTGCCTAGCGCTGACGTGCGAAGTGCGCCAACAAAATGCACATTACGCCTCATGAGTCCGAGTCCGAGTCGCCAATAGAAATTAATTTCCAAGAGCAAAAAGCTTAGGGTCCGTTTGGATAGCTTTTCTGAAATTTTGTTCTAAAACAGTTTTTGGAGAATGATGTTATAAAATGGTTTTCTGGATATAAGTTTCTGAGTTTGCGTTTGGTTACTTTTATCTGAAAAAAAATCTAAAAAAAAAAGTTAAAATTTTGTTTGGTAAATTTTTTTCTGAAATATTTTTTATGTTGTGTCCTTGCCACAGTTTGTGTCCACCCCCTCCCACTCCGTGTCCTAGCTCTACGAGACGAAGGACTCAGATCCTCCGACCACGGTGAGGTCACCGCACCGACCACGGCGAGGGCTCAGATCCACCGACCACGAGTCGAGCTTGTTTCGTACGGGTCGAGCTCGTCCCCCGTCGACTTCGTGAAGGCCGTCGACTTCGAGCTCGTCCCGTCGATCTCGTCCCCGTCCAAGTCCCCGTCGATCTCGAGCTCGTCCCCGTCAAGCTCGTCCCCGTCGATCTCGAGCTCGTCCCCGTCGACTTCGAGCTCGTCCCCGTCGATCTCGTCCCCGTCGAGCTCGTCCCCGTCGATCTCGTCCCCCGGCGAGCTCTTCCTCGTGCTCGTTGTCGGATCTCGAAGCCTCTACCCTCCCCGGCTCGAGGACAACCACAACGAGCTCTTCCCCGTACTTGAGGACGACCACGGCGAGGTCTTTCCCGCCCTCGCCGTCGGAGCACGAAGCCTCCGCCCTCCCCGGCTCGAGGACGACCACGACGAGGTCTTCCCATGCTCCCCGTCAGAGCTCCAAGCCTCCGCCCTCGCCTCCGCCCTCCCGGCTCGAGGACGACCACGACGAGGTTTTTCCTTGCTGCAGAAGAGGCTTGGGAAAGAGAAAAAAGAAAAAGAAAATGAGATGATGGGAGGAGAGAGAGAGAGAGGGAGTGTGGATGCGCCAGATTTGGGAAAAGAGATGTTGGGAAAAGTGGTTTTTTTTTGTTTTCTGAAAACACAGTTTGGAGTGCTCATCTCCCAAAAAAAATTTGAAAGTAGCTTTGGAGTTGGACTGCCAAACGTAAGTTTTGAAAAATTTTGAGTTTAAACTCAAAACAACGATTTATAGTGGATAACCAAACAGACCCTTAAGCTTTACCATGGAGACTTAACCTTACCTCCTAGTAAAATTACCCACATGGTTCACTCAAAACACATACCAAGTATATACATTGAGATACCTCATGATGCTTTTTCAATGTGGGACTAAACTTTACTAGACATGTGTTGATAGCAAGCTCTTCACATGTTACAAAGGAAAAGCTCCAATAGACATAGGCGAATCGGATCTGATACATTCATAAAGGGACTTTGCAGAGAATGTACCATTCCTTGTTTTAGTCCAATTCCATTATTGAGGTTGATCTTGATGATCTCTGCAGCTTCATAAGGACGAAAGTAGTGCTGAATAATGTCGAGTCTCCGTGTTCTTGTGATCGGATTGAAAAGATCTCTAACTGAGTAAACTGTCTATGCTCAGTCATGCTCAACAACACAATCTTGAACCCAGGAATGGAAGGAATCCAAAGGTCATGGGTCCATATAACCCAACCATCTCGAGTTTTCCAACAAGCACCTTGAGCCAAAAGGCATTCCAGAAAGGTTTCGCTCCGGAAGCGAGTATAAAATCTTAGTCCCACATCGGAAACTAGAATAAAATATAACGGATGTATATGTAAACGGACAGCCGAGGTTGACTGCCGGGTTCGGTAACGTGGGCCTGTAACCCAACCCAAAGTGGGGGGCACTTAAAACAAGTTGGATGGATTTATATGTTGTTAATGGAGTTTGGGTTCATAATAATAATAATTAACTAAAACAACAATAATGACACTAAAACATTAAAATGATAATAACCCATCCTCTCCCTAATAATCCAGACTTTTTGAATATTTAACTACAAAATAGTTTTTCTTTATAGAAAATATTACATTCTCACACAAATTTTACTCCATGGCATTTTATTCCATGGCCACATGAATCTGTAAATGATAGAGATGGTCGTTTTGCATGCACACAAATATCATGGTTGGTGATCTGGAGTCCGACCAGTCGATCCATCGGGACTCTTATGCCTCATCTGTTCAAGGAAAGGCAATCAATTTTTGATTTTTTTTTGGCTTTAAAAATTATAATTTTTATCTTTTTTTTTTTTTTGGGTATTTGGAAGTGCCAAAAGAATTGAAAGAAAAATTGTATACTTAAACATGGAAAAGTAATTTTTGCTTGGATGGATAAAACGGTTTTCCTCTCTAAGGTCCTCCATCAAACAAAGGATTCACTTTCCCACTATAATGAATTCACTTTTCCTTCTAAATTTTGTGTCCTCTCCAAACACAGAAAAAAAATTGGATAAAAATTACAATTTAACAAGGAAATGGAAAGAACAAGGAAATAATTTCCTTTCTTTTCCTTTTCGCGAAACAAACAAGGCCTAATTTCTCTTCATCTGAGAATCATTTTCATTTTTCAACCCCATGATTCCGTGAACCAAACGAGACCTTGAGGAAGGGTTATGTTGCTATGAAGATCGGAATAGAAGCAAATAATATTATCACAAGTCTCATTATCGATTGTTCATAACAAAACTAAATAATCCACGTTACATAACTCCTCTCGTGCAAATTTAAATAATCCAAGCCATGAACTCCTTCCATTTTTTTTTGGGTTTTAGGGCCTGTAAAATATTTAAAATCTGTATTTGGGTCTCCATTTTTTTTTTACGAACAATCCAAATCAATTGTTAGGACCAGACCCAAATGCTAGCATGTACAATATAAAAATCTAAACATAATTTTTAATATTATGGGACACGTTTAAACTCCATACTCAAACCCAAAAGAATTTACTCTTGTCGGTTTTTTTTTTTTGAAATGTCTTAAGAGCATCATTAGTAAGGCCCATCCCATTTTCTAGATTCTAGATTTAGAATGTAGGAGCTCATTTTGTAGAATAAAGTCTCATCCCTAGTCCCAATTTCTACAATTTCGATCCCAACCCATCTATGTGTGCTAAGGGTTGGGCCTCCCAATTTCTACATTCTAGATTGTAGAAACTCGTTTTGTAGAATAGTAAGTTCCAATTTGGAGCCCAACTTTCTAGATTCTAAACTTTATATATTTTTTCCTATATTAAATTTTGACCACACAATTTTTGGGACCGGAGTTCACTTTATCATTTCTTCTATTCTAAACAAACCCAACCCATTTTACATTTAACTTTTTTTTTTAATTTTGGGCTCCAAATTGCATTGGAGAGTCCCAACTACTAATGAATCAATGATGCTCTAAGAAAGGATAAAGCTTCAACTGAAAAGGACAGCTCTAGTCATTCTAATGTTGAAGACATAGTTGTGAAGTAGGGAAAAGTTTAAATTTGTCAAAATAGTTGAAAAATATTTAAATTTGTCAACATAAAAAATCGAACTAAACCAAACAAAAAAATATTTTGTATCTTAACCACATAAGTTAGAAGATATATTCGACTATAATTGAATAATATTTTATTATACGTGCAACACATTTGCATTTACTAGTCGACTACCAGCACGTTGGTTACGTTCTAGGAATCTAGGAGAGACGACCACTTGTATACAAAAGATAAATTCTCTCTTTCGACATAAATTAAATTATTAACTTCATGTTCATTTTGAAATAAACCTAGTATATTACCACAACCACGGTACATGATATACCATATCATGTTTGGACACCCAAATTTAAATTAAACCCCAACCCAACTCGACTTGCCCAAACCTGAGTCGAACATAACTCAAACCCGGTTCGACCCCAAACTCAAACGTCCCATGCGATCATCCAACCCGAGTCCAAATCAACTTAAATCCAAGAAACATGATCCAAAGTTTGGTCCGACAATAACGTTGACCCGAGTCGGCTCGATCAAAAGTAAACTGCCTTGACCAAAATGCAACACGAAAATCCGACTTGATTGGACTATTATAATATTATTGTGAGACGATTTTTTTTTAAGAATAAATATACTAAAAATATTATGTTCCTGTAAATTTATTTATAACCAAACTAAAATTATATTTCCACAACTAGTATCTATTGTATCCGGAAAAAAAAAAAAAAGGTCCATCTTTTCAGGTCAATATTTGTGTATGTTCTACAACTCAAATATCCCAAACCGATTCGAATGGGAATGCTAGCATTATATATATATTATATATATATTATATATATATATATATATATATATATTATATTGAAATGATGGATAATTGTGACAAATTCGCTTCCTCGCTGGGACTCGAACTCCAACCACTTAGACCGCAGCATTATGGGTCTAAGTGGTCGGAGTTCGAGCCTCAGCGGAAGCGAGTTTGCCACAATTACCCATCATTTCAAATATATATATATATATATATATATATATCTATATATATATATCTATCTATATATCTATATATAAACTCACTTGATAGGGAAATCCTATGCAGTGTAAATAAAATTCTAAACAATTATGCCAAACATATTATTCACATAATATCACAGTGCCCACTGCGCACATTAAAAAAAGGGCTCAGGTTGGATGGGCTAAATGAACAAAGCCTAGGTTGGATGGGCTTAATGAGCAGAGCCTATCCAAGACGGCCTACTAAACTCATATTGTTCGCAGATCCATCATTCCGTCTCCACTCCTAGCCGCGCGATGACTCTCGCTCCCAAGCTGTTCGCCGGAATGCTCCGCTCCCGACTCCCCTCCGCCGCCCGCATCCGCGGCGGCGGCGGCCACGAGGGTGGCGGCCGGTGGACAACCCCCGGCCACCAGGAGAAGCCCACGGCTACTTCCTCAACCGGACCCCGCTCGAACCCGGGGAGTCGAGGCAGTGGGAGGACTGGGAGCTCCCGTGCTACGTCACCTCCTTCCTCACCATTGTCATCCTTGGCGTCGGCCTCAACGCCAAGCCCGACCTCACCATAGAGACCTGGGCCCACCAGAAGGCCTCGAGCGCCTCCAGCTGAAGGCCTCCGCCTCCGACGCCGCCGAGTCCGAGTGATGACCGCCGACCAATCGATCGGTATGGATCGTTTGAATTTTCGCCTTGTTTAGTGCTTTGGTGATGGAAAGAGAGCAACTTTAGGGTCGATAATAATGTTTTTTTAGGGCTTTCATGGAACCCTACTTTGTTTGTGTATATTGGAAATTTCTCTCTGCTTTGTTTATTGGACCTTTACATCTTTATATATGCCGCTTGATTATTCTGAGCTCACCTCTCAATTTGAGGATTTAGGGTTAGTAATCTAGTACTTTAGTTCTGTTTGAAAATGCTGTTCTTTTCCTTTTTCTTATTAGTATGGATCTAATTGTTCTTGTTCTGATGGAACCGCACGAACCATAGATTTTTTTATACTAGGGGCAACCCAAAATTGACTATAAAAGCCAAACTTCTTTTATTTTTTCTCTTCCTCCACTCTTTACTTCTCTTCCTCCACTCTTTTTTTTCTCCTCCTCATAGAAACCTAGAATTAACCTAACCTAGGTGAAATTGTCCCCCCACCTAAATTTGTTAAAGATAATAGTGTCAATCACTTCTCCCATTTATTTGTAAGTCGTCGAATTTATTTTGTGTATGTTTTAACCTAAATTTTACATATAAAAGTTGAATTTTGTGTTTAATGTAGAAAGAAATAGAAAATGGAACAACTCGGACCATCAAATGCTGGATACTCTCCTCCCACAACGTCCGAGAACACTTTGATGCATCGGAAGGCCTCGTGGTAACTACACTTTAACTTTATTGCGGATGGAAAATCGGATTTTGACACAGAGGACTGCCACTTCTCTGGCAGTCCCACTCATGGATTTGGACTGCCAGGATGTGGCAGTCCTATATATGTGAGGGACTGCCACATATGTGGCAGTCCTATATATGTGACAGTCCTTTTGACTTCGTTATATACTAACCTATGGAGTGTCTAACCTATGTACTATAGGTCTGATCGGGGATCACTTCGTTATACTAAGATGATCGCTCATTTTCCGATTCCTCCACCTATCACACAGTTTGGTACAAAAGAGCACCGGTCGAAGCCATCGCTTGGACCACACCTTTCGTTGATCAGATCAACCATTGTAAGAAGTTGTTGAAGTTTGAGGAGCCAAGAGACTTACCTGCTGACCACTACGACGTCGAAATCGACTAAGTATGGATATATTTTACAGTTTGACATTTTGTATATGGAGGACCAATTTTGTATATAGTGAAATATGAAGTCCACTAATCTATATGGAGTAAATTTGTATACAATGAAATATGAAGTTCAGTATGTTATACGTGTCTACCTGTGTGCTATCTGTGTTATATGTGTCTACCTGTGTGCTATTTATGTGTTTACATGTGTGTTATCTATGTTATATGTGTTTACCTGTGTGCAAGTTGTGTGACAAAATATACCAATTTGTTAAAGTCAGATTCAGTATCAGGACTGCCACCCCCCCTGGCAGTCCTACATTGAATTAGGACTGCCAGGGTGCTGGCAGTCCTAATTGAAAGTTGTTATATATATGGCCATTCTCCGTTGTTTTAGCACGGAGAATGACCATTCTCCGTATAATTTAGAACGGAGAATGGCCATCTCCGTGTTTTCACGGAGAATGGCCAGTATAAGGACTGCCACCCCTCCTGGCAGTCCAACATTAAATTAGGACTGCCAGGGTGCTGGCAGTCCTAATTGAAACTTGCTGTTACAACAAGTATCAATAAGGACTGCCAGCACCCTGACAGTCCTAATTTAATGTTGGACTGCCCAGGAGGGTGGCAGTCCTATTTGTAAGTCTCTGTGATGAGAGTTTTGAAACTCTCTATCACAGAGAGTTTCAATTAGGACTGTCACACCCCATGGCAAGTCCTACACAAGAGGAGGACTACCAGGGTGCTGGCAGTCCTAATTGAAACTTGTTGTTATATAAATGACCATTCTCCTGTATTTTAGCACGGAGAATGACCATTCTCCGTGTAATTTAGCACGGAGAATGATCATTCCAGTGTTAAAATGCAGGAGAATGACCATTCTCCGTGTAAATTAACACGGAGAATGATTATTCTCCGTGCTAAAATTACACGGAGAATGGCCATTCTCCGTGTAAATTAAAACGGAGAATGGTCATTCTCCTGCGTTTTAACACTGGAATGACCATTCTCCGTGTAAATTAAGACGGAGAATGTCCATTCTCCGTATTAGAAACACGGAGAATGCCATTCTCCGTGTTAATTTACACGGAGAATGGTCATTCTCCTGCATTTTATGGTCAGTTGAAACTTTGGAGGGCCATAACTTTTGACTGGGAGGTCGAAACGAGGCCCCGTTTGTCCCAAAACGAGCGTATCTTCGAGGAGCCTGAAAGTAACTGTTTCACAGTTAGACGGCCTTCCGAAATTTTAGAATCGCAAAAAAATGATGTTTGGACCTCCGTTTTAGCACTTTTGTCGAAATTTTAGAATCACAAACAAATATTAATTCAATGTAGGAGTGTTCTTCGACTTGCGTGTCATCTCGTCGAATGTAGGAGTGTTCTTGAAAGAAATTTGGTGGAGAAATTAGGATTAGAGTGGTGGAGGAGAAGAGACTAGGGTTTTGGGAGAGGGAGAGAGAGCTCCTTTTTTTTCTTTTGGAGGAGAGAGAGAAAATTGGGGTTTTGGGGAGGAAATGAGAGTTTGGGGGGTTGGGCTACCCCCTTGTAAAATGTGGACTGCCCCCTAGTAAAATCTCCACTTTTTGGGCTGCCCCCTAGTTGAAGTTGTGGTGCCCCTAAAAAAAACCTTTTTTTTTTCATGGTTTCTGGTAGCTCTAGGTTAATATCCAGTGAAGGTTCCACCTTTAGGTATTTCCCTCTTCAGTTTGCGTAAAACTGAGGTACTGTGCATCAGTGTTCTAAATGGCGTCCGCCTAGGCGGTAGGCGGTCCCTCTCCACACCAGGCGGTGGAGTAGGCGGCTAACGAAGGTTGGCAGCACATGCGGAGGTGAGGCGGCGTAGGCAGGCGTCTAAACGGAGCAATACTTAACAAAATATTTAAGCATTATGGGCCTATGGCGTACTTTTACAAAACTAAAACTTTATAAATCTTCGTTCTACAACTTAGTTATGTATGGAACACCCTTAAAATATGCATATTATGCACACAAAAAAAATAGTGGCAAAATAGTAAAGAATGTTCAAAATGTATCGACCGCCTAGGCGGTAGGCGGACTCTCTACGCCGTGCACTCGCCTACCGCCGTTTAGAACCTTGCTGTGCATCTTGATGGAGTTCATGCAATGGCGTCTCTAGTTTATGTAATTTATGGTAGATCTAGACTTTTTTTTTTTGGATATCTAAAGGAATATTGTTTTAGTGAAAAACTTCTGTGATGAGCGTGAATATTTGGTTAAATATCCATTATAGAACATAGCTATTTTATATATTGAAAATTGTGCAAATTCAATTTGATATTGGTAATTAAAAAAAAAGGGACGAATTGAACCATAGTCATATTTAGGTCGTTTTTTTGCTTTAGTTATACTTGTAATTCCTTTTTCTGTTAAACAATGCACAGAAGAGAAGTGTTTGAGAAGATGAGATAAATCTTAGAGAACGAATCAGTTGGGTTTTTTTTTTTTTTCAAAAATGCTAAGTTTACAACCAAATGGGTTACAAACCATTTACAACCGCCTACATGGCGGTTGGCAATTGGCTCCCCTCTGCCCTCCCTACCCCACATGGGGAGAGGGGACCCAATTGACAACCGTCACGTAGGCGGTTGTAAATGGGTTGTAATCCATTTGGTTGTAATCATAGCATTGCCCTTTTTTTGCTTCCCTCGTCATATTTTCACCCAAGGGGTTTGACTTTCATATGCGCAGCACATATATATTTGGTCAAGGGCCTCTAGGACTTGAAGTTGATCCTGTTCTCATTTTTGGCGTTTATGCGCTATTCTGATTAGTCGACTGAAAGGGCTATGATTACTTGATTAGTTATGGTTGTAGCTTAGCATTACGAGTAAGGTTTTAGCTTCCCAGCCACTCTTAGAAGGAAATGGTTTGTTGTGATGGGAGATTCAAATATGTATCTTACAAATATTTATCTTCTGGTGAGAGTTATAGTAGGGGTGAACATCATTGGTAGAATGACTATACTGGTAGCCGATGAATATATTGCATGTAGTTGACTAGGTTATTTTGTTCATGACGAATATACTCTTGCACATCTATTATATGGATGCCCAGAGGATCATGGAACTTTTTTGTGTAAGGTTAATGTAAATGAGGGATCAGCAGTGAGATAGGGAAGAACATATCGGCACACGATTGATTAGAAAAATCTGCAATTTTGAAACTGAATGATCAAATAGCAAAACATTGCAGCCATTCTTAGTACGGAAGCCAGCAATATTGCTGGGAATCAATACTTGAGGGATCTGCATTGAAATAGAAGGGAAGAACATAACGGCCAATCTCTAATATTTTTGCACGATTGATTAGGAAAAAAAAAATCTACAATTTTAAAAATCGAAAGCAAAATGTTGCAGCCATTCTTAGTACGGAAACCAGCCATATTGCCTGGGAATCAGTATTTGAAAAAAAAATGAAATGGAGGTGTTTATTGTGCATAAAGTTAAAACTTTTAATTTGTAATTAGGAAGTCCGATCCTTCTGTTTTGTACTCTGTACTCTTTCAAAATGAACTAGTGTTTCTTGACTTGATTGATGCTTGTTATTAGATCATTAAATTTTGATGTTTATTGACTCGGAACTTGCTTGCGAGCTCTTGTTCTTGGTGCTTGTTGTCAGATTGTTAAGTTGTGATGTCAAAGGTAGTCCTACCCTCTCAAGTTAATGGTGAAGCATGAGGTTCTTTTGGGTAACATTTGGCTCCCAAAAATCCTAGCTAGCATTCTTTTCTTTGGGGGATGAAGCTGCTATGGGAGAGAGATCAGAAGGGAAGGAGGATATGATCAAGGTACGTATGCTTGAAGCCTTAAAGGTTATCTGTAAGGAGAATATCCCCTGGATGATCCTCCAGGAGACCACTACCTTGGTCATTTAGTAAACAAATCGACTTGTCCCCAAGTTGTCTTCAAACAAATCTTTAATTACCTTGACCTGAACGGCAAGTGGGATAACCCCTAGGACTTGCTATAAATAACCACCAAAAAAGGAAAGGTACAATCTCCAACCCTAATTATTAACCCGTCTCATTTGAACATCAGAGGGGTCAATCAAAGGGGTCTAGACGAAGGACCCCCCCACTGTAATGCCCTGCTCCGCACGGCGCATTATGCTGAAGCGTTGACTCAACGAGTCACGTTGATGCAAGGGAATGTATCGATGCAAAACGATACGAGAGTTAAGTTGTCCCGAGCAATGCATCAAACTAAGTTTATGCGAAGAGTTGCCTTGCCCCGAAAGAATGCATCGAGTTGAATCGATGCGAAGCGCCGCGTTGCCCCGAAGGATGAGTACGTTGAGATCGGCTCGAAGATTCTAAGAAATCGAATCGACCAAGGCGTAAGTCCGAATCGTTGCAAGTATTGATTTTAGTTGGTTTCGTGTGCAGGTTATACTTTGACGGGAAAATATTAGAGGTCGATCTTTTGCAATATTTAGTAAGGGGTCCGCGAAATCAAATCGTCGCCTTGCGACGGGTCGAGACTTGGGCACGCTAAGGCAAATCGGACGTATAACTCAATGAAGCACGAAGTGCTCGAATGGCTAAGTCAGGAGAGTGGCCGTGCAACAAAGTTAGGAAATCGAGCCGCATCGGCTCGGCGAAACGACGAAGGCATATCGACTCAAGGTGGGAGGATTGACTTCTTTTTACTCCTTCATTCGATAAGTCAAATATATCATTGTATGCTAAGTTAACCTATCGACGCCACGGGCGTGGCCGATCGGAGATAAAATCATAGTGAGTCGAACACTAAGTTAGAACAATTGAAATGAAACGTGCATCAATATGCACGAGTCGCTATGGGACATTGGATATCGCATAGACGAGCGCCTCAGTGCGCAAGCCGCAAGAACATGGGATAACTGTAATCGGCGAGTGCCTTAGTGCACGAACCATACCGTGCCTTTGCTGCACGAGTTAGACGGCTAGAACATTGAAAGACAATAGGCGAGCGCCCTAGCGCGCAAGCCTCGAACATTGAATGCTAAGTTATAGAACATGGGGATATGGTCGAGACGTGCCTACGTGCACGGGATAATAAAATATGGCTTCGTTGCGAGAGAATACAGTTGTGGCATGAATGTGGCGGAACTGTCGGATATGACATGGTGCCTCGAAAGGTGTTCAAGACCTTCGGGTCGTTCGGTTGACGAGCATTGAGTTGAGGCCCGATGCCATTGAATCATTGAAACGAAGTATGAAATGTAAGAACCCAGAAAGCTAATGAAAGAGATACGAGATGATAAGTCTGAGTCTCGGACTCAAGACTATGTTTGGTTGTTTGAATTTGATTACTTGAATGATAGGGCGTTGCATGGTCGATTGGAATGGGCTCGAGATTAAATCGTGATAATAGCTCGTGCACGAGTATTCCCCCAAACGGTTAAATGCCGGAGGTCCCCGGAACCGATTTGGCCGCGGAGGGATGGATAATCTTTGTAGGCGCACATCCTTAAACAAGATAGGAGAAGCCGCAAATGATGGCATGTAGCGGGAACGTTTCGGTTGTTTGGGATGTGACCCAACCCGTGAAACGCCCGGCAGCCCAACCAAATAGAGAGAAAAGAAGGAGAGAAAAGAAAGGAACTCCTTTAGTCCATTCCGGCGCGGATACGCCAACGGCCCTCATATAGTTAAGGAACGATGGATTGAAAGTGTAGGCGCATATGCGTCCCGCATAGAGATCCTGCTTAGAGATGCACAATAACATGACAGGGAAGGATTACGGCGTATTCACCTTGCGTCGGTGCAAGGGCGAGTGCGTCGACTTGGTAAGTCGCGCCACGAATCAAACATGAGATTGCTTGTTTGTTTGCATATTCAATTCGATAACATGCTGCTGAGATAACATGATTTACGCTTTCGAATATGCCATGAAATTGACCCTAAGGAGAACATAGCAAGATCATAAGCTAAGTTGCATGATTCAACATAAAGATTAAAATGTCGGTTTGGAAAGATGATCTTTGCTTCAGTACATGCGAGGACGAACGTACTGATCCCCCACCAGCTTCATGCAGGGTGCAGGGAATGGATTGCTCGCGGCGAAGCGTTGCTTGAACGTGTTAAGGCTTGGAATGCCGAAGCGCATTGAAGCGTGCTATCGCATTGACGCTCGGACTACGCAGCTGGATTGATGCGACCGAGATATAGAAGGCATGATGTATGGAACGATGAAATCCTTTGTGGGCAAGAGAGAACCTGAGTGTTGTAGCCAAATCTGGCATGTATTGTTAGGCTATCGAAAGCCATTGTAATCTCAGTTTCAGATATCAATAAAGAGATTCGTTTCGTATACTCTGTTTCCTTTCGTTGTTAATATCAAATCAAAAGATAACCATTTGAGAACTTGTCATCTTGCCTTGCACGAGCGCAACTCCAGGCTCGTGCGGCATCACGCCCCCTGCGAGGACGATGATTCGGGTGATTCCGGGTCGGGGCGTGACAAATTGGTATCAGAGCTCTAGGCTCAATTTTCTCTGGACGTTCGCTTTATTTCAATTCGAGAAGTTGCCCACCACCACTTGATATCACTCTTGACTCTTCTCGATGCCGCACTAGATGTTCCATACAATAAGTCTAATACAAATCATGAAATTTTGCCGCATGTGTTTTGGAAATTTCATGATGTTTGCTAAGAAAGTCGCGGGAGGTATATTGCATTGAATGCACACGAGCCGTAAAATGTTAGTTGCTGCAAGCGCAACAAATTGTGAAATACGATTTGAGATGTTGTCGCAATGTAACATGTTGAATGAGAAATAAAATGATGCACGAAGTGCAACGAGTAATGGTGAATATGCGTTAAAATGAAAGTGAGAAGTGATAAGCCAATACCGAATGTGTTAAAAACGGATTGTGCATTGACTTGGAAAGTCGAGAGTAATTCGTTGCACGAGGTGCGGTAAATGTCGGAAATGTTCGTTGCACGACGTGCAACGCATATTGAAAGTAAAAATTATTGCACGTGGTGCAACGCATATCAAATTAATCGTTGCACGAAGTGCAAAGGAAATTGGAAATGAATCGTTGTACAAAGTGAAATGAAAGTGTCGGAAATAAATCGTAACACGATGTGCAACGCGCATCGAAAGTAAAATTTGTTGCACGGGTGCGACGCACATCAGATAAATTGTTGCACGAGATGCAACGTAAGGAAAGAATTGAATTCATAAATCGATAGAACGAATCGTTCGGTTGTACACCAAACTTATGTTGGCAAACGAGAACATTGACCGAGTTGTGTCGGGTTTTGATAGAATCAAAGTTACGGTTGTGATCAAGCACGATCACTACGGAAATCGTGAGTCGGAAAAGATTGTCGGGTTATACTGAGTATAGTACGAGAGAAATTGCTTGATTCCGAGTGGTATATGCCATACCACGTAGGCGATGAATGACTCGATTTCGAGTGGTATATGGTATATCACTTGTGCGATGAATTGCATCGACGCGTTGTGAGAATTGCGGAAGAATTGTCCGCAACGGACGGGGGAGTACCGAGACTCGATTGAAAATTTGTATGACGGTATGTTGTTGCAAGTGTTCTTCGAAATTCGGTTGGGACGATAAGGCGAGACTCGTAGCAATGAACGATACGTCGGACGAGAATGATAAGTCGGTCGGACGACCGAGACTAGCGAATCGATTATGCCTTGATGCAATAATCGGATCGACGGGAAGGAAAAACTTGAACTTATAAATGAGTCGTACGACTTGCGATCTCGATAGAAATGTTGGGCGAGACGAATTGAATCGCACGACTTGCGATCTCGATAGAAATGTTCGGCTAAGGCAAATCGAATTGCACGACTTGCAATTTTGATAGAAATGTTGGGCAATGTGAATTGTAATCGAATCGCACGATGTGCGACTTCGGTAAGAAAGTTGGTTGACACGAGAAACCGTGCCTATGAAATAGTTGGTTAAGTTACGGCGACACTCATTTGAGTACGACTGAAAACACGCGAAACTTAGAGGGCGAGATCGTATAACTCGAGGACACGATGTTGGATAATCGGTAACTCGGTTACGCGAATCAAAGTATAGCGGGATACGGCGAATCGGAAAACAAGTTGATGCATATGGAAAAGTTTGTTGCGAACTTGGATGCATGCAAGGCGAGTTAAGTTGACGTTGAAACAGATTCAAAGTTGACCCTTACGTTATCGAAATGGATACGGCGTATCGAGATCGATACGTAAGGAAACGTAAGCGCTGTGAGAATACAAAATGGAGTGCGCCCTGCGCTATCAAAATTTTGTAAGTAAGGATACGAGAATGAACGAACTTGGTTGATCGTAAATTTTGTGATTGATCAAAGACGAGACTATAAGTCATCGACGATTGCTCGATGCGTATAGCATCTCGTGTGTCGACCCGTGAATAAGATAGACTCGAACTTGATGCAAGTAGATATTTCGTAAATTGCGGAATCATCGACGGCAGTACATAACTTGACTCGGAGGATAGTTGTGCATCAGTTGCGCCGATAGAAATGGTTTTGTCCGAAATTGGGTAGTCGCATAGAATCGTCGGAACGTGATTTGGTTCCGAAATAAGATATAGCATGGTTCGTAGTAAACTGTCCTTCGGTGATGATCCACAATTATCGAGCGTAGCTTCGGGGCAGCTGACCCTAGAAGACTTGACCGCCAAATCGAATTGAATGCTGCAGACCGTAAGATGACCCATGCGATATCGCATATGAGATTGCACCGATAACAAATATAACACGGTGCATGTTGACGATAAGTCTAGACGATCGAGAATTGTTGGAACAGCTTTCAATTGAGAATGAAATTTACTAACGAACTTGGTGATGCGAGTAGGCGATTGCGAGGAACGTGCTATGCACGAGAGGGAACGATAAGGGAATGACCTATAAGTCATGTCGTTAGATATGGATTCACCTTGCAATGGAGCTTGCGTGAATCGAACTTGTATTCGATGTTGCGAGACGGATAAATTGGGAATTTGGCTAGTGAATTCCTACTCGTTAGGAAATCGAATGTAAGACGCGTCGTAAAGACCTTTGTGCTAAGGCGATTGTTGTCTTGAGCACTGTCGCCTTGCTGTAAACTTTCATGTCGGATAGATTGTGGCCTTTGTACAATGTCAATTTAAACTTGCGTCGGGAGAATCTAAGCACGGGGACTATGTAAGTAACCTAGCGGGCGTAGCCCTAAATGTTGATGCATTTGCAAGTCAACAAAGGAAAACGTATCGAGATAAGTGCATAGCCAGACTTCGAAAATAGTCGAGTGGCAACTTCGAACGCAAGGCGTTGCGGAGGATCGTTGTGATTGGATGCGCGACGGCTTGACGCAATGCGTAGATTGATAGTTCCGATGAAACATACGAAACGAGAAGGCGATTGTGAATCGCGTCGCGTGCAGTGACTTTATTGAATGAATCACTTATGTATCGAATATACGTATGCGATGAAATTTTGAGAACGGTTGCTAAGGATAAGTCCGATCGAGAGTACGAGATGGCAAGCATAGGATTGAAATTTACCTGTCAGTTTTGTTCCAATTTGCTACGACTGGACTCGGTCGAAATACATATATCTTCGGGACGCCTTGAATATAGGTATGAATCCAAATCGAGTTGTATACAAAATTCAAATCGAGCTGCAGGAAAGACTTGAAATGTTAAAATGAAAGCTTGCAAGATAGTGTGAGATTGAACCATGTTGGTGGGACGAGATCGTAATACGATCTATAAAACACTTAGTCGGAGTGTTGGTTTTGGTTCGAGGACGAACCTTGTTTTGAGTGGTATATTCTGTAATGCCCCGCTCCGCACGGCGCATTACGCTGAAGCGTTGACTCAACGAGTCACGTTGATGCAAGGGAATGTATCGATGCAAAACGATACGAGAGTTAAGTTGTCCCGAGCAATGCATCAAACTAAGTTTATGCGAAGAGTTGCCTTGCCCCGAAAGAATGCATCGAGTTGAATCGATGCGAAGCGCCGCGTTGCCCCGAAGGATGAGTACGTTGAGATCGGCTCGAAGATTCTAAGAAATCGAATCGACCAAGGCGTAAGTCCGAATCGTTGCAAGTATTGATTTTAGTTGGTTTCGTGTGCAGGTTATACTTTGACGGAAAAATATTAGAGGTCGATCTTTTGCAATATTTAGTAAGGGGTCCGCGAAATCAAATCGTCGCCTTGCGACGGGTCGAGACTTGGACACGCTAAGGCAAATCGGACGTATAACTCAATGAAGCACGAAGTGCTCGAATGGCTAAGTCAAGAGAGTGGCCGTGCAACAAAGTTAGGAAATCGAGCCGCATCGGCTCGGCGAAACGACGAAGGCATATCGACTCAAGGTGGGAGGATTGACTTCTTTTTACTCCTTCATTCGATAAGTCAAATATATCATTGTATGCTAAGTTAACCTATCGACGCCACGGGCGTGGCCGATCGGAGATAAAATCATAGTGTGAGTCGAACACTAAGTTAGAACAATTGAAATGAAACGTGCATCAATATGCACGAGTCGCTATGGGACATTGGATATCGCATAGGCGAGCGCCTCGGTGCGCAAGCCCCGAACATTGAATGCTAAGTTATAGAACATAGGGATATGGTCGAGACGTGCCTACGTACACGGGATAATAAAATATGGCTTCGTTGCGAGAGAATACAGTTGTGGCGTGAATGTGGCGGAACTGTCGGATATGACATGGTGCCTCGAAAGGTGTTCAAGACCTTCGGGTCGTTCGGTTGACGAGCATTGAGTTGAGGCCCGATGCCATTGAATCATTGAAACGAAGTATGAAATGTAAGAATCCAGAAAGCTAATGAAAGAGATACGAGATGATAAGTCTGAGTCTCGGACTCAAGACTATGTTTGGTTGTTTGAATTTGATTACTTGAATGATAGGGCGTTGCATGGTCGATTGGAATGGGCTCGAGATTAAATCGTGATAATAGCTCGTGCACGAGTATTCCCCCAAACGGTTAAATGCCGGAGGTCCCCGGAACCGATTTGGCCACGGAGGGATGGATAATCTTTGTAGGCGCACATCCTTAAACAAGATGGGAGAAGCTGCAAATGATGGCATGTAGCGGGAACATTTCGGTTGTTTGGGATGTGACCCAACCCGTGAAACGCCCGGCAGCCCAACCAAATAGAGAGAAAAGAAGGAGAGAAAAGAAAGGAACTCCTTTAGTCCATTCCGGCGCGGATATGCCAACGGCCCTCATATAGTTAAGGAACGATGGATTGAAAGTGTAGGCGCATATGCGTCCCGCATAGAGATCCTGCTTAGAGATGCACAATAACATGACAGGGAAGGATTACGGCGTATTCACCTTGCGTCGGTGCAAGGGCGAGTGCGTCGACTTGGTAAGTCGCGCCACGAATCAAACACGAGATTGCTTGTTTGTTTGCATATTCAATTTGATAACATGCTGCTGAGATAACATGATTTACGCTTTCGAATATGCCATGAAATTGACCCTAAGGAGAACATAGCAAGATCATAAGCTAAGTTGCATGATTCAACATAAAGATTAAAATGTCGGTTTGGAAAGATGATCTTTGCTTCAGTACATGCGAGGACGAACGTACTGATCCCCCACCAGCTTCATGCAGGGTGCAGGGAATGGATTGCACGCGGCGAAGCGTTGCTTGAACGTGTTAAGGCTTGGAATGCCGAAGCGCATTGAAGCGTGCTATCGCATTGACGCTCGGACTACGCAGCTGGATTGATGCGGCCGAGATATAGAAGGCATGATGTATGGAACGGTGAAATCCTTTGTGGGCAAGAGAGAACCTGAGTGTTGTAGCCAAATCTGGCATGTATTGTTAGGCTATCGAAAGCCATTGTAATCTCAGTTTCAGATATCAATAAAGAGATTCGTTTCGTATACTCTGTTTCCTTTCGTTGTTAATATCAAATCAAAAGATAACCATTTGAGAACTTGTCATCTTGCCTTGCACGAGCGCAACTCCAGGCTCGTGCGGCATCACGCCCCCTGCGAGGACGATGATTCGGGTGATTCCGGGTCGGGGCGTGACACCCACCCCCCCCAAAAAAGAAAAAAAGAAAAAAAAAAACCTACCTCCTTGATCTTTTGGTCTTCTTGCATATCTTGTCCGAGACAAGCATGTGGAGAAAGAGTGATGAGGCATGGTCTAGCTCGGGTTCCCGTCAGCTAGTTTGCCATTGTCTTCGACTCACTTCATCCAATGTTTCCTAACAATGTTCTGCCCCCCCCCCCCCCCCCCCCCCCCCCCCCACCCACACACACACACCCTTCCTCCTCTTCTATGTTTAATTTGCCAAGAAGAATTCTTGTGCACCCCTTCCTCCAAAATTGGACATTCGACCCTTAGACTTTGATGCAATCACATCATCAATATATACAAATCAAAGATGAAGTCAAGATCGAGTGTTCTCGATTTGTGAGTTGATGGGGGGGGCGTACACAAGCAGTGGAGTATGTGGTTTAATTCGATACCACGTGCAAAACCTTGCTAGCCCTTGACATATGAACAAGAAAATTTGTCCTTAACGGGATGATCATTTCATACAGGTGTTGCATGACTGCCGTTAGCTTGTATCGTTTGATGTTTGGTCCAGTAATATAACGAGCAAAACCCTCGTTTTCTGTTGCTGAGACATGCGCCTAAGGAAAAATGACAACCTGAGTGATCATTTACGCTTGCGTTTCGAAACGATTGAAAGGAAAATTTGGAAATCAATCTTGATATGGTCCATTGTCGAATCCATCAATTGCAGCAGCTGAATACTTCGTCAAAAATATACATAGTTAAGAAGGAGATTTTGATTAAAAATAGGGTTACTTTCAACACCTATTTTATTCCTTAAACTCAATCTCGAATAATTACAATTTTCACATGTAACCAAATATATGATGAAGCTACGTGAATAGACCCGATCCCAACCCAAATATATAGCAAAACTAAAAAATTGCATCTCCGTACTCCCAGCCATATCTAAACTCAAATATAAATAAAGCAAAAAAAGTAACACAAATTGATTGCACTCCACCAAAAACCGACTCACCCAGACTCGGTTTGATGGTTGTGCATCACAGCACTTTGTCACTAGACATAGTTGCCACTTGCCAGGTTCTATTGTGTTTTATTTGGCACCCAAGATTTTCTGCCCCACCATAATATAGACTCACCTACCACTTTTGGCTTCTTTTGTTTTCTTGGAATTATATTGGAAGGTGTTCATATAGATTTTCACCACATTTACTGAAGTTTACTTCCTCTCTCTGATAGGCATTACATAGACCTTTTGCTAACTAGCATTATGTTTGTTGCTAGTTGTGGCTTTGATTCCTACATAGCTAGTGTAGGTGGCCCTCTTTCAGGCCTGCTGTATTTCATCAGTCCTTGTGCATTAATTAGACCTCATATTCATTTTGGACTCTTATTGGTGATTCCATAGCATTTATAAACACATACTGGTGAAATCTAAGAGAATCTCAGACGAGTCTTTTTGATCCATATCTGCGAGTAGTACAGTTAATTTTTGGGGAGTTATTTGAATGTTTTGGTGACTATGTTTGATCAGACCAATGCTCCAAGTAGATAGTCAGAATTGCAATGTGGTGAAGTCTAGCATGTTAAGTGAAGTGAACAATGTACCTTTGGCGACTTGATCCAAGATACTATTCTTTTATCTTGGCTTTGGAATAGCCTGAAGACTTGGGACAGACAGGAGACACCTTTGAAAGTAAATGGGTCGGTGTGAAACTGTAATGCTCAATCATAAATCATAAGTAGTTTTCATTTATCAGTCAATCTTCATCAGGATTAATAGTTTACATATGTATGGACTAATGAGGCGTTTTGATGTCTTGGACCAAATTGTTGGTCCCTGCCCAATGCAAAGAAGGGCAAAACTTTGGTGTGGTTGACATTCATTCTTAAAAAACAAGTGAAAACCACAGTCATACTTCGGTTTCATAGAAGAGATGGTCACAAGACTCACAACTACAAATTATCATACTTATGTTGGAGGAAACGGACTTGATATAATACCTTATATCCTGCTGCCTATTATGACAATGATTTATTGATAATGATTCATAAATCCCTGCTGAGACGGCATATGGTGGTTGTCATGGTTTATAACTCCCGGATGCTATAATCTTAATGATGGAAACTAATGAGTGGAAACCATGTTTGCCCTCCACCATTAGCTAATCATAGTGTTTGTGTTATTTCTTGTGACCTTGAATCCTTGGAATGGTGATCGGAGCTTAACCCATATTTATGGGAGCAGGTAATGTGCATGGTTATTGCTACATTTAAGATGGATGTAATAGATGTCGCGCAGTTTGCAGCCTCACAACTACAAATTATCATACTTATGTTGGAGGAAACCGACTTGATATAATACCTTATATCCTGCTGCCTATTATGACAATGATTTATTGATAATGATTCATAAATCCCTGTTGAGACGGCGTATGGTGGTTGTCATGGTTTATAACTCCCGGATGCTATAATCTTAATGATGGAAACTAATGAGTGGAGACCATGTTTGCCCTCCACCATTAGCTAATTATACTGTTTGTGTTCTTTCTTGTGACCTTGAATCCTTGAAATGGTGATCGGAGCTTAACCCATATTTATGGGAGCAGGTAATGTGCATGGTTATTGCTACATTTAAGATAGATGTAATAGATGTAGGGCAGTTTGCAGCATCACAACTACAAATTATCATACTTATGTTGGAGGAAACCGACTTGATATAATACCTTATATCCTGCTGCCTATTATGACAATGATTTATTGATAATGATTCATAAATCCCTGTTGAGACGGCGTATGGTGGTTGTCATGGTTTATAACTCTATAATCTTAATGATGGAAACTAATGAGTGGAGACCATGTTTGCCCTCCACCATTAGCTAATTATACTGTTTGTGTTCTTTCTTGTGACCTGGAATCCTTGGAATGGTGATCGGAGCTTAACCCATATTTATGGGAGCAGGTAATGTGCATGGTTATTGCTACATTTAAGATAGATGTAATAGATCTAGGGCAGTTTGCAGCATTTCTTTGGACAATCACCCATCTTTAGGATTTGAAAATATATTCTCTTTTCACGGATTTTCATCATCTTGATTGTTCCCATTGTAATCTTTCTACTTGATCTATGATCGTAAGTTCTGTGAAACTTAGATCTATAATGGCTTATAACTGCTCATAGATGTTAGCTGCATGTTAATGTTCTTTGTCCCCTCATTTGATGGAATTTTTCATGACTCTTCATGACACTTTGAGCAGCTCACCTGAGCGGTTGGATTCAGCCATTCAGATGCTATTCATCAACCAGGCCAGGACAACCCTCTTCCACTTGGGGGAATTTTCCAGTTTATAGTGAATATTAGTGGCAGTCGAATAGGAGCCAATTATCTGGCCTTGATGTTGGACCCTAGTTTGTGATACTTTCCTCGTTAAATAATTTTTTGGAAGAGCATGATGGAGGTACTTTTGCCAAACTTGAGGAAATGACAAGTAGTTGTGCTGACAATGTTAATGTGATATATATAATGTGATGGATAAAACAGATACATTTCCATATTACTGCCTAGAAAGTACCATATTGAAGTAGCACGCTTGCAACAATTTCTTCTGTGAACAAATTCTTTACGTCTTTTGGATTTATTATGATGTGTGACATTTTCTCTCAAGAAGATGAGCTGAATCTTGAAGTTGGGAATTGGGTTATGATTTCTGATCTTTCGACTCTCGAGAACTAGGGATGAGTGGACTTAGTATGATATCTTGGCATCTTGTGGACTAGAGGTGAACTATTTGATTCTTTTCATCTAATTGATTTTGGTGTTTGTTTATGTGTAATGAAATGTTAGAATGCTTGCAACACTATTTTCTGTGAGCAATTTTTTGCCCCTTTTGGATTTTAATGGTATGTGGCATTTTCACTTAACAAGATGAGCCGAATCTTGAAGTATGGGAATTATGGTATTATGATGTCTGTTCTAGTGAGAACAGAGAACCAAAGAGATGAGTCTACTTATCATGGTATATTATCTTGCGCACTAGAGTTTAACTGTTTGGTTCTTCATCTGATTGATTTTGGTGCTTGTTTATGATTTGTAATGAAATGTTAGAAGTAGACCCCATTTTTATTATCGTCTCCAGGTTTAAGTATGCAGAATCACTTGAAGTTCACTCTACCCTTTCTCGTGATACGGGTTTGATGCAGAGGATAACTTTTGCGTCCTACTTCCTTGTTGTTTAAATTTGCCTAGGTGGTTGTTACAATGTTATAAGTAGAATTTTATGCTCTTTAGGTTTAGCATGTTGAGCACTGTACAACTCACTAGTCTTTCTCAAGTTTTCTTGTTCAAGGAAACTGCAGTCCTGATTTGATGTTTTCTTTGTTGTAGGCAATTGGTGTTGAAATATTGGATAGGTTGTGAAAACAACGTCACACTGGAATGTTGATATGATAGATCTGTTATTAAGGTGTAGTCTTGCATTGTTCAGAAAAAAATGCCACTTTAGTAGCTACTGCTGCATATTAACATACTTTGGATGGTGTGAAGACCATAGATTTGTCTTGAAGACAAAAGATGAGAGGTTGGTGTTAGGTTGAAATCCAAGATACAAGATGAACCAGACCAATTGATGATGTTAGGTGTACACCTAAAATATGGTTATTTTGGTTTCTTTGTTTCTGTGGTGAATGAATGGTGTGCACCTAAAATAGATTTGGCTTTGAGCATGTTATTTATAGCCAGCTGTTGCTTGAATGCTATAGTTGTGCAGTAGTTGAAGTTTTGCTTTCGGACCTACATAGGAGTGCTGTTTGTTGTAGTGTCGCTTTCTTTCCGCAAGACCCTCCTTATGTGATCTATAGCCTCTAGAGTGTCTAATTTGCTTCTCGGTGGTCTCATTTTTTTTTTCTTGAGATAAATAATGTATGGTCATTTAACACTCTTTAGGACTTTTCTCTTTGCATCTTCTTGATTGTCCTAGCAATATTAGTAGTGATATCGAAAGTGATGTGTATACTTACATGCATTAGCAATATTAGTAGTGAGGACACTTTTTTTTTTTTGTAAAATTTGCTTGGTTTTCAACGGTCCGTTGAACTCATCGGCATGTTGGTCCCTAAGCAATGTCGACGGACTGGATCCTTTTAGCAATCACTCGAATAAAATGTGTATTATACGCACAAATATTCGTAACTTACATAAACGTATCATACTTACGTACTTTTGAAATTCGGATTTGTATGCGAATTTTAAGCATGTGGAGTTTTAAATACATACCGTACGAATTTTTAGAAAAATTGGCCAAATAACGTGACCGAGAAATCCGACAGCCTTGACTTTCTTGACTCTTGCAGCTATTAAATATTAAGACTTGGCACAATTCTCAAAAATGATCAAAGAAAAAGTCTCAAAGTAACAAAAAAAAAATCCAAGAGTCTTTGCATCTGTTGCTTGCAACAATTAAAAAATAAATTTCGGTTTTTCATCCTATTTTCACTTTTTTTATATATAATGTTTTTTAACCTCTTATTATTCTCACACTGAATCCTTGTTTATGAAGTAGGGGTGGGTCTCATATATATGTCGAATTTTTAGTGTCGAATTTACTCATATGGAACGGACTAATCACAATCTAATCGAATCTTCTTGGTTAGGCGAATTTTTGATCGTATGTTTTTTATATTATGCCGATTTATATTTGTACTTTTGCTGTTTTAATTTTTTGCGCTTTATCGAATTGCTAACGAGGGTCTGGATATGATGTGTCCGCTAGTGGAAGAGTTATAGTCACATCTTGTTAGCTCTGTGTAAAGTCTCGGAAAGTTTTGCAGGAGGGCAGGAGAGACAATACGAAGTGGTAACGGTACCACGGCTGGCATCTGACGTCAAATCAGAAAGACTTATTTATTTCATTGGCCAGTGATAAAGGTACTATAAAAAAGTGTCAGCAACATCACAAATTTTGGCCGTCACTTTTTATGTTTAGAATGTAGAAATGTCAAAATTTGAAAAGTTCTGAAAAGTCAGTAATATCAAAATTTTAGTAGGGTAGGGCTTAAAAAAAAAAAAAAAAGGCTAAATTTCAACTTGATACCCTCAACTATCCATATTTTGCAACTTAATACCTTAAACTTTCAAAATAGGCAACTTGATACCCTCAACTATTTAATACTTTCAACTGCATCCCCTAAACAAAAAAAATTCCGAAATTACCCCACCCCCCCCCTCCATTCTAGCCGGCGACCCCCCCCCCCCCCCCCTCCCTCTCCGGTGACCCACCCCCTCCCCTCTCCGGAGGCGGCGACCTCCCCCCCCCCCCCCACTCCATCTCCGGCGACCTCCCCCCCTCCCCTCTCCGCGGGCGACGACGGCGCACAGCAGCCGGTGGGGGCGGTTCGCGGGTACAGGCTGGCCGGGAAGGGGGGGTGGGGGGGTGGAACGACCGGAGGAGGAGAGGGCGGTGGGTGGGGGGGGGGGGGGGGGGGTTGAGTGCCGGAGGAGAGGGTTGCACGACCGGAGGAGGAGGGGGGGGGGGATGGGGGGGGGGGGGGGGGGGTGAGGGAGTAGGTGCTGGGAAGGTGGGGGGTTGGGAGAGATGAGGGTATTTTAGGAAAAAAAATATTTAGGGTATCAAGTTGCCTATTTTAAAAGTTTAAGGTATTAAGTTGCCAAATGTGGATAGTTGAAGGTATCAATTTGAAATTTAGCCAAAAAAATTTGACAATTCTATTACTATCAAAGTTTGATTTTTTAGGACGGTTAAAATTGTAATGTCTCATAACAATTTTACATTCTTTCATTTGGTCCTCACTTTTTTCAATCTCTCTTATCATTGGCTCCTTCTGGCCCCTCTTGTTGAAGAGTTAATTTAAGAAGATTCTATCCTAGTTGGAAGAGTTTCTACGTAGAATTATACACATACAAAAATACTCTCCAATAGTTCTTCATTTCTATCCTTGTCATAGTAAAAGGACTAATTTAATGGTATGGGGTCCAATAATAATTGTCTTGAGAGATAGAAAAAGTTCTATGAGAGTTTTTCTACATATAGAAACCTTCGTAAAAGTTTTCATCCTACATCATTGTCATGTATGCTAGAGATAGTAATAACATCGTCATTGGGAGAAGTTTTTTCTAAAATAAATTTCTTCCATAGAAATAGAGATTGGTCTACGCCTCGGCTCATTCATGC
>JANAVB010023485.1:0-41044 GCA_029216955.1 Iris pallida | reverse complement strand
TATATATATATATATATATAATATATATATATATATATATATATTATATAATCACCATTTAATTTGATTTAAAATCAAATTTAAATCCTATTTGAATCAAGTTTACAAGGTTTGGGTTGATCAATATTGGGTTTGAATTTGTATAGGAATTCTTAAAAAATCGTCAACGAAAAATCCAGATGCCCTGTTGGTTCTATAGGGTTAATCTAGGTTTTGAATCTCATGAGATTTTGAAAATCTCGTGAGATTATGAGTTGTTTTACAACTATATAAATCTATATATGCACTCCAATAATTCCAATAAAAATTTCCAAAAATCAAAATACCTTCCACATAATTTAACCTGTAATCTTGTACAATTTACCTACTATTTACATATAATGTAGCAATTACTTGCTACATTTAATATTAACTAAAGATCATTAATTAAATGTCAAGCTATTTAAATAAATTAAGAAAATATTGTAAATTATATTATATAAAAAATAATTCTTAAAATTTAGGGGTTTATATCCTACCCAAGTTATAAAAATTTCGTCCTTGAAATTAAAACCAAGGCACAATAAATGCAATGCAATGCGGAAGGAAAGGAAACTTAAAATACAAAAATTGTACCTTGATTTTTGAACAGTTGGGAAAAGCAATTTCGGATGTCATCCTTGCGCTCCCAAGTGGACTATCCTGGCAAGTGATATCCATGCCACACGAATTAATGGAATAGACTGATTCTGTAACACCTTCACTCACTGATCAAGAATCCCTACTGGTTGCTCTTGATATGACAAGCTCGATCCAATCGTGATTTCAGAGTGATCGAGCACATGACTACTATCTGCCATGTATCTTCTCAACTGAGACATGTAGGATACCTTGCACTCCTCTAGTAACGATGGCAGTGCCAATCTATAGACAACTTCTCCAACTTGCACCAAGACATCGAAAGGACCGATGTATCTTGAGAGACTCAACTTTCCACTTCTTTGAATCTAGTCGTACCTTTAGTGGGTGATATCATCAAGAATATGGTCGTCTTCCTTTAACTCAAAAGGACGATGATGGAGATCTGTCTACTGCTTCTGTCTATCCTGTGCTGCTCGTAGGCAGCCTTGAATCTTTTTTACCTTCTCTACTGTGCTCACGACCAATTCTAGACCCAAAATATGCCGCTCTCTACATCACTCCAACAATAGGAGACTGACACTTCCTACTGTACATGCTTCAAACGAGCCATCTGAATGCTCACTTGATAGCTATTGTTTTAAGAAACCCCTACAAGATGGAGCTGGCCTTCCCATGATCCGCCAAAGATGAGCATACATGCTCTCAATATATCTTCTAGCATTTTATTGATGCGCATTGACTGTCCGTCGGTCTGTGAATGATAAGTCGTAGACGGGTGCCCAAGCTTTCTTGAAAACTTCTCCAGAAATAAGATATAAATCTCAATTTTTAGTTTGACACGATGCAAACTAGTACACCGTGCAGCTTTAATATTTGCTTCATGTACATGTCAGCTAAGACTTTCATGGACTGGCCCACTCTAAAGGGCAAGAAGTGGGTTGACATGGTAAGCCTATCCATGATCACCAATACTGCATCTCTTTTACTAGAACTTTGAGGAAATCTTGTGATGAAATCTATGGTGTTGTGCTACCACTTTCACTCAGCAATTAAAAGCAGCTACAATAATCAAGCTGATCTCTGGTATTCTGCTTCACTTATTGACACACCAAACACTTGGCCATGAAACGAGCTGTCTCCCACTTCATTCTGTGCCACCAATAGTTTTGCCGTAAATCCCGATACATCTTATTTCCTCTGGGATGTATAGATTTGAATGATCTATTTGCTTCAGCCATCAATTCTTACCGAAGCTCTCTGTTTGGAACATATAGGCGATCTCAACATCGTAATGTCTATCAGGATTAATCCTCAATCTACTCTACTTTTCTGCTTCAGTACTCTTTTAATCTTTGAATCTAGCGTCTGTGGGTAATGCTGCCTTGATTCTTTCCACTAATGATGATTGTACTTGAAGATTGGCTAGTACGCCATCAGCTCCGGGCAATATAACTTCTATTCCAAGCTGCTTCAAATCTTTTAATATCTCTTTCTGTGTGGTCAAGAAATATGCCATTGGCTTACGACTTAACGGATCTGCTACTACGTTAGTCTTGCTTGGATGGTAGTGCAACTCGATCTCATAGTTCTTCATTAGCTATAACCATCGACGTTTTGCAGGTTTAACTGTTTTTGCTTGAAGACATGCTTGAGGCTTTTATGATCGGTATAGATGTCTACCTTCTTGCCATACATGTAATGCCTCCAAAGTTTTAGAGCAAAAATGACTACTGCGAGCTCCATATCATAGGTTGGATAATTCTTCTTGTGCACTCTCAACTATCTCGATGCATACGCTACTCGGCCATGCTGTATGAAGACTTCCCAATCCATTTTCGGATGCATTGCTATAAATCATAAATTCTCTGGTCCTGATGGAATGACCAGGATGGGTGCAATGGTCAAGCATTTCTTTAACTCATCAAAAGTCGTTTGAAACTCATCCGTCCATATGAACTCTTGGTGTTTGCAAGTCACCCAAGTCATAGTTCCAGCTATCCGTGAGAAATCTTCCACAAACCTTCGGTAATAACCAGCAAGTCAAAGAAAACTTCTCACCTCGGAGGGTGCGGTGGGAACTGGCCATGCATTAACTGCTGAGATTTTCTGTTGATCTATCGATATGCCATCTCCTGTGATATATCCAAAAAATGAAACCTTCTCAGAAAAAAAAGTCACATTTGTTAAGCTTGGCATAAAGCTGCTTATTCCTCAAAGTTTCAAGACTATCTGCAAATATTGTTCATGCGCTTCGTGACTCTTCAAATATGTCAAGATATCGTCAATAAAGTCAACCACAATTTGTCCAAGTACTGACGAAGATTTTATTCATGAGATTCATGAAGACCGTTGGGGCATTAGTTAAACCAAATGGCATGACCAAAAACTCGTAGTGCCCATATCTCGATCTGAATGTAGTCTTCAGAATATCTTTCTTCAGAACATTCAGCTAATGAAAGCCCGATCGCAAGTTAATTTTGGAAAACATCTTGGCTCTAGTTAACTGATCAAATAAATCATCGATGTGTTACAAAGGGTACTTGTTCTTTATCATTACCGCATTCAAGCTCTGTAATCGATGCACATGCGTACTGTCAATCCTTCTTTAGCACGAACAAGACGGGTTCTCCCTATGGTGACGTACTAGCATGTATAAAGCCTTCTCTAGAAATTCGTCTATCTGAGTCTTCATTTCCACTAACTCCTTGGGTGCTAACCGGTACACACGGACGAGATAGTTTATCTCCTGGAACGAGCTCTATAGAGAACTCAATGTCCCTATCAGGTGGCAATCCTGGCAATTCCTCTGGAAACACTTCTTTGAACTCAGTGATGATAGGAAGATACGATATGTCTTCCATCCCCATGTGAGTTCCTAATATAGGTGGGTCACTTCTTTCTTCTGCTCCTCTAACAAATTCGAACTGGCTCATTTAGTGGTCTTAAATATAATACTGCCTCTATGACACAAAGCATAATATACTGGCTCAATCGATCTATCCTAAGAACCATATCAAAATTTGGCATGGGGAAAACAAAAAATCATGTATTCACCTCCCTACCACAAATCACTACAGGATAAAGTCTACAAATGTTGCTTACAGGTACTATTCCTCCTTGGTGAGAATTTTAATATTTTAGATAGTGGTGTAGTGGGAATATGTGTCTAGTTGTAAAACTAGTGGCTATGAATGAGTGTGTGGCTCTAACATCAAATAGCATAATGGCAAAAAATATAGCAACTAAAACCATACCTGCTATGACTTTTCTTCAGGTTCTGCATCTTCTACTGCTAATGAGAAAGCCTGTTCGTACTTCTAACTGGGGCTCTGAGCTCTGGCCCTGTCAAACTGATGAGAGGTAATGGTGGGCGAGGTGCTCTTGCTGCTGGTGCCACGAGCCTCGACCCTGTGGTGCGAAAGCTGCCGGCTTCAGGTCTGCTGAGCATAAACTATGGCCTGCCGTTCGGGACAATCTTTCACCTTATGATGCTCTGATCCGCATCTCAAGCATAATCCAAGCCAAGTTCGACAATCCTTCATGATGTGTCCCTGCTTCCAACAACAGTTGTAGGTGGGCTTCTGGTAAGGTGCAACTCTCTGCTACGGTATGCCAAAGGTCTTAGATAGGCCTGCCCTGGGTTACTCTAACTGGTATAACTGGTAGAATAGGGCACTATGTTGCTATTGCAGCTCCTTGTGAAGTATTTCTGATCATGAGCCTCTTCCAGAAAAGCTGTATGAGAGACTCTAGACTATGTGGTAGTATAAGTCTTTGCTCTGGTGCTAGTCCCTGTAGAACTTCTTCGCTCTCTCTCATTCGGTCAGAATCAGTAACGTATCGAACCTACTCAAGTGGCTAAATTTTGCATCATATTCATCCACCGACATGTTCCTTGCTTCAGATGGAGGAACTAGTCATAGAGGACGTCTCGAACATGGATATGAAAGAATCTTTCATATAAGAGATCATAGAACTCTTTTCATGTCTATTCGGTACCTAATCACTTTAATTATGCCTTCTACCAGTGGTGAGCATTATCCTCTAAAAGTAAGTCTACTGCTATCATCTACAAGTTTTGGCAACTGTGACGCCTTCAGTAGCTTTTCCGTGCTGATAAGCCATGTCGAAACCTCTAATGGTCCCTCGGTACCCTTGAAAGACTTGGGCTTCATCTGGATGAAGTTCTTGATGGAGCCCTCATAGGGTTATGGTACTGGTGCTGGTACCGGGTCGGAGGTGGAGGTAGGGGTCTAACTAGGGAAGCCATCATGCTTTGTCTCAGCAACTCATTCTGTTGCCACTGATCCTGTATCCTAGCATACATGAACTGGGTAGTTGGTTCTTCAGCGGTGGCGGAGGCATCTATGGTCCGGACTGGGGTGGAAACTTCTTTGAGAATGGTAGAGAGGTGGTGGTACATTCCATCTGGTGGCACTGCAGCAGTCTGCCCCGTTTGGCCGTCTGGTGGTACTTGAGTCTGAGTGTTCTACTGTACCGTCGATGGGTTGAAGTAGCCGGTTGCTGTCCTTACTGGTATGGAGTAACCAGAGTATGTGGTGGAATCTACTCCTTTGTGTTGCTGAATCACCAAATGTGACAGCAAGGGTGGGAAACTCGTCCGCTGTGAAGGTTCATTTTACTGGCACAAAGGTAAGGATACTTTAGAACAAATTCAAGCAAAAGGTAATTCAAAGAGTTCGAAAAAGTTGAAGTCAAATGAGGTAAATAGTCAATAAGTTATGGATGAGATACTATTTCCTATTCCTATATGTAGGTTTGCTTGGTAAAATGATGTAACCAAACAAAACTTTCGTAGACCTGCATGGGCCACCACAAAATATATAACGCCCTAGTTCTAATATACGTAGGACTAGGCATACAGAACATGCCAGCTGCATGCATACGAAGAATACTCCAATATATGGAATCCCTATACACACCATAATCTGTAATTAACTAAACCACAGGCAGTCATAGATAATCTATGTCTCATCCATAGAACACAAAAATAGGGCAATAGTCCAAATAAATAAATAAAAGAGTCAAAAGATAATGTAGCCAAGTAGAGACAAATCCACTACCAAATAGCTATAAAAATAGTCAGAATAACTGGAGTCCGACCTCCTAAAATAAATTAAAATAAATAAAATAAAATAAAAAAGGGTATCAAACTAAAATGTAGCAATGTCATGTCTAGTAAATAAAGATAACTATATTTCGGAAGGTGAGACCTATTCAACTCAGAACGAAGGATCCAGTGTAGAGCCGTACTCTTGAAGAAAATTACGGTCATCTAAGCCTGGAGAGATCACCAAGTCCTCAGAGGGTACAAGATACAAAAAAATATGCCATATAAACTATGTATAATAATAAAATAAATGCAACAGGGTGCCTAACCAATCTATTTTGAACATGCAGTTAAGAACAAACCATCAACGCATGGGCACTCCTGCTATAATAGGATTGTTATAGTCCCCTCTTTGGGTACCAGGGCCCTCAAAGAATGACATTCCTCGAACATCATAGTCCAGAAGGAATAGTAAAAGGGGTAGTCATGCCTGTATCTCTAGCGAAGCTTCCGAGTACAAAAGGATAGTGCATACTTGGCCCATACACTAAGGAGCTGTTCTCCCCACCACATGCCTATCTGTTTCATCTCCATGACACATGTAACCCTCTAATAACTGCCAAGTCTACTAAATATATAATTTCTATTAGCAGTTGTATCCTATCCGTCGCACATCTCATACGTATTGGTGGCCAACCGACTACGCAAGTTTGTGTCCTACATATGACTCATAACTCATGGAAACTCAATTATCAAGGCCATAGAAGATATACCAATATCTCACATCAATGGGTTGGTCCTCTAGCACTAAGTCATCATGTATTAAAAATAAGTAAAGTAATAAAAATGACTAACGTAGTCGCTCACACCCAAGTATGACTTGGACGTACAGTTTGATAAAAACAAGCAGACAACAAAAAATAAATAAATAACAAGACAAAATAATAGTAAATGAATAGTAAATAGTGGCAAGGTATCTTGCCTGGAGGTGGTTTGCAGAAATAATAACATCTAGTAACTCAATCATCGTAAGCAAAGGAGCAATGAAAGTCAACTTCCGCAAACGTTCTCAGATGTTTAAATAAACATCATGAACATTTCCAACATAGGAAAAATGTTTAAAATTGCTTACGCATAAGTCCAATTCTGGACAACGGATAAAATCATAATTTTGGATCAAATGATATCCGCCATTGGACCCGTTTTGCACCAAAAAGCATGCCAAAACCTACAGTTTCAGAAGTCATCAAGTTATATATTTAAGGGTCCAATTTGACAATACGAACTCAACTGCATGTCCAATTTTGGATTCTAACAAGCCGTGCATAATTTTTTCGTTTGACTAGGTCATGGGCCACCAAATAGCGTTCCAGTCGACTTTCACATAATCAGACCAAACTTGGCTCACAGGCCAAAACAATGATATGAGTCAAGTGGCACAAGCTTCGTCTTGAGGTGATAAACGTACATAAAGTTGTAGGCTAGTTTGAAAAAGGGCCAATATGGGGTATCTCGACCGATACGTCTCGATTTTGTCCCACACACAAACCAAATCGAGTTACGTCAAATCCCACACATCGGGACGAACGTCGTATCGGGAAATTTTCTAAAATTTACTGTTTTCAAAAACTATTTTTTCTTGATTTTGAAAACCCATTTTCTCGACGCACATTTGATGAAATCAAAATCTACAAAAGTGTTTTAAAGCCCTATAGGTTGTCTAAAATGTTCCATAATTAGTTTTTTAAAGAAATCGATGGATTGGCAAAAATTTGCCTTCCAAATAGGGTTCTAGGACTGATTTATACTGTTCTTAAAACATTTTTTCGTCGATGTTCGCTTCGACTTTTTAGACAGACTGGTGCACTATTCGAATCTATTTAATAGGGGTTTAAGAGGGTCATCGAGGCTTCTTATGGGATTTTATTTAATAGAAACTGATCTGTCATAGAGAGAGATATACGTTCAAAAAAAGTGTACAGTGTAGCCTTTCCAACAGAACATTGTGCCATATTTTCGGCGGTTTGGCGGTGCTCCGACGACTGCAGGAGGCACGCAGCGGAAGTCCTCGGGGTCGCGTGAAGTATGAGGAATTTAAGTACCAGTCTCTCGGTTAGACAAGGATAGGTTTCGGTTAGAAAGTAAATCAATATATACATATATATATATATATATATATATATATATCTATATATATATATATATATATATACCTATTTAGTTATATAAGGAAGACATGAGCTCTCCGCTTGGGCGCTCTGCGGGCGATCGTCCCCCTGACCAGGCTATCCCAGCCCGGCAACCGGCAGTCTTCCCGGCGCCCTCCGCGCTCCCTTTGTTCCTCCCCCTCCCCAAGACAGCTTCTCTCCCATCAGCCTCCTCACGGGCGACGGCTCGGCCGAGCGTCCGCGGGGCCTCCCCAGATCCCCCTCCCGCTCATCCCTTCCCTCTTCCTCTCTCGGCGGCTCCCTCTAATCCCACTTTGCTCACGGTGGCCGAGGCCGGTCTGCTCCCCTTCGTCGACTCCGGACCCCCCTTTCCTCCACTCATGGCCCTTTCCGAGCGTCGGTATTGGCCTCCCTTTCCCTTCGGGCAGCTCTTGCAGGCCGGAGACTCTGCCTTCCCTGGTCCGTCGCAAGCCACCCCCTCCTAATGTAGCCCTGCTACGGGAATGGCCTGCCTCGGGCTTCGTGCTGGGTGGGATGCCAGTCTGGCCCCGTGCCTGCGGCTCAAATTTTAAATGGGAGGGTTCCCTTGGGCCCCTCCCAAATACACGTAGGAGGCTCGGGATTACTGGCCTATGTGCCTCCATCCACCTGTCCTCCCCATGCCCCTGCTGGTTTGATTAGCCAGGGACATGCGTCCATTGGTCAGGCTCTGTCCTATGCGCCCACTCGTTGCTCAGGGTTCAAGCCCGTGTAGCGGCTCCTGGCTCCCCTAAGCCCCCCTCACCTTTCCTATGCGCCCTCGGCAGCCTCCCCGACCTCCGAGTGACTGCCAGCTGGAGGCTCCCCCTTAGACCACCGATCCGCCCGCCGCTCTCGGCGCCCCCCTCCTCCCCCTTCCGCGCACCCAGTCGCGCCTCCAGGCTCCTCTCGTCGTGTCGGGTCGCTTGCTTCCCGATCCCCACCTCGGTGGCATGAGACGCTATCGCTATGGTCTCCACCGGCATAGTTTGTCTCCCTCTTCATCCTCGTCCCCACCCGTACCTTCCCACTCCGCCTTCCGGCGCCTCCTTCGGCCCTTTTGGCTTGGACTCTCGAGCAGTTCACCCTCGTCGGCCTCTCTGCCTCCGGGACCGCCTAAAAGCTGCGGTGGACCCATGGGCAGACCCCCGGACGTCCGATCGGGTGTTGCTCTCCGCTCCGTTGGCCGCCAACTGATGCCACTCTTGAGCCCCCCTTTCCGCGCTGCTCCGGGCAACACGGGGCACGCGCTCTACCGTCCTAATTTGTTGGCCACTCCAGCCCCTCCCTTCCCTTCTGCCTTCGGCTCGACGACACTTCGGCCATGCGCCCTCGTCACCATCGACGAAGCATGCGCCCTCCCTGCAACTGATGGTCGTGCGCCCCTTTGCCCGCAGGGCATACGATGGGCTCCTCCCCCTAAGCATGGCCCGCTATTCCTCGGGGTCCTGTGCCCTCTCCGCGCTTGTATACGCCCAGGCCCCTCCGGTTGGGCTCTGCATCGACCCCCCTTCGGCTGGACCATGCCCATCTCTCCCGATCCTTGGTCCACTGAATGTTGGCGGGGTGCCCCCCGCGCCCGACTTATGCGCACTTCCTAGTGGTCCCGCGGCTCGCCGGCCTCCCCAGGCCCCCTTGCGCCACACGCTCTGGTAGCTTCATTGGCCCCCCCCTCGCTGCCGCTGTTCGAACGTTCATCCCCACTGCTCCCACAGTAAATCCCCCTGCTACTTCCTACGCAGCTGCTCTTCGCCCGGATCGCAGAAGACATCTTGAACCCCCTGAGCTGGAGATCGTCCTCCCGGACATGGAATTCCTGTCCCTCTCCGTAGGTCAAGATATCCGTATTCCTTTCTCCTTCGCCGAAATTTCCTCGCTGTCCTCCACTTTTGCGAAGACTTTCGTGCTAAAATTTACCTCGGGTTGCCCAAAAACTACGGTAGTCACGGAAGCGATTGCTGGATGGGGCCTAGCTACTTCTTTCCGGTCGCCCCGCTGGATCCCAAGCACCTGTACCTCTACTTATCCTTCCCCTCTGACTTCTCTAAGGTTTCGGCCAAAGGCTCTACCAGAATTGCGCCCAGACTGTCAAAATCGTCAAATGGACTCCAAATTTCAGCACCAAAGTTGATTCTACGATCGTTTGGCATGGATCACCTTACCCAACCTCCCCTTTATCTGTTTTGCGCCTACGGCTCTAAAGCGTATCGCCAGCTTTTTTGGGACGCTTGTGGCGATTGTCGTAGAAACTAAAAACATCTCCAAAGGAAACTACGTGAAAATTGCGTAGAACTCGACCTATCACACGCCCCCCCCCGTCCAGATTCAACTTGAGCTAGGGAGCCAGACGCACCATCAATCGCTCGTGTATGACAACAACATTTTGTTCTGCAAATACTGCCAAATGAGAGGCCATGCCCTCAAATGCTGTTTCAGAGCGCATCCTGAGTTGAAGAAGGTTGCCTCCCGCAAACCACAATCTCATACGGCTGCTCCCGCTATACCCACATCTCCAACCCATCACAGCAGCAGCACGTCCCCATCCCTCAGCTCAACCCGACCCCAGGACAGAGCCATCATCCCCTACATCCCCCCAGTGTTACCCTTAACAACTCCTTTCCATCCTCTCTTCCTTCCATCAGAGGGCAACCCGGAGTGCATCCCACCCCCATGCTACGGTGCACATGCCACCTCTGGCCAGAAGGATGATACTCTACCGGCAACAATAGAGGAGGAACGTCAGGCTACTACCACCCCCCCAGAGCAACCTTCGTCAGAGATTATTTCCTTCAACACCGACAAAAACAATACGAACTCAAGACTCAGCTTCGACTTTGCGGCCTCCGACAGGTTTCATCAAGCTCAGGAAGCTGGTTTCCTGGATCCCAGTAATCCCCTAAGTGCGTTGCCAGAAATGGATCAAGAAGTCCCCCAATGCTGCTGGAGGACACTGGTAGCCGTCCTTTAAGCCCGATTTTCTCGGAGGTGGGACCCGCCACCTCGAATCAGAGTGCCCCCAAAAACAACCTCAAGAAGAAGAAAAAATGTAACATAGAGCAGCCAGGTCTACCGTGAAACTCACCAACCACACATCGCTCCTACCTTCCAATGCTTAACATCCTATCTTGGAACGTACGAGGGCTAGCCAATAAACGATGCTGAATAGAAATCAGCCTCAAGAAAATCCATAAGATCGATATATTAGTGATCATTGAACCCAAAATCCCTAAAAAAGACTAAAATCCATCCAACTTTAGCTTGGATTCCAAACTGCGGTCGTCGGATGTAATGACATTTAGATCCTCTTCACTGCCGAGGTCAGGTTCGGTATCGTACAGGACTCCGGACAGGCTCTCTCCTGCTGGGTGGAACATCCGCTTCTTCCAACCCGCTCCCTCCTCTCTGCAGTACACGGAAGCTGTGAACTCCCTGAGCGCAGGATCCTCTGGAACTCGTTGCTGGAGACCTACCCCTAGCAACAACTCTCCGTGGCTATGCATTGGTGATATCAACACTATCTCCTACAGCAAGAGAATTCGGGGGCCGCCCGCCACTACATCAGGCCATGAATGAATTCAACAACTTTATATTCAACCCCATTTACACACTCTGTCTTTTGCTGGCAACGCTTTCACTTGGTGCAACATGCAGGAAGGCGCTCGCAGGCAATACTCCCGCCTCGATCGTGTCCTGACCAATGACTGGTGGCATGACATGGGCCTATCCACCAAACTATCCCATCTCAACACCACCGAATCAGATCATTCTCCCCTACTGATTGAGCTTAGCCATAGTTCCTTCCGTATCAAAAAATATTTTTGTTTTTTGGACTTCTGGACACAGTACCCTCAATTCAGTACATTGTCGCCTCCACATGGTCTTCCAATGATGATCTAGAACCCCTCACTCGGGTTGCAGCTAGACTCAAAGCTACCAGGAAGGCTTTCTACGTTGAGCAAGTCCGCATACGACAACATTTTCCAATCAATTAGAACGGCGGAGGATGACGTCAACCGTACCGAGATCCAGTTCACCACGGACAGATCCCCGCAGGCCCGGTCCGCCCTCAACTTCGTCAGAGCCATACTCAAATCTCGTTTGAAGGTGGAGACAGAATTCTAGAAGCAGAAGGCTAGATTAAAAGGACTCCGATGGGCCGTAACACGACATACTTTCACTCTTGCGTCAAGGGTCGCAGGCACAAACTTTTTTTTATACCAAATTTGCGATAAAAAATGGTCAACTGCTGGAGGACCAGAGCCGCATTCAAGAGGAGGCCGCCAACTTCTACTCCAATCTAATCTCCAAAGAAGCCATCATCAAGGATGACGATTTCCTGGCCAAGGTCCCCAATTTGATCTCCGACGAGGATAACGAGCAGCTGCTTATTCCCCCCTCTGCTGAGGAAATCAAAGATATAGTATGGGCCCTCGATGAACGCAGCACCCCCGGGCCGGATGGTTTTTTTGGAGTATTCTTCAAATCTTACTGGGATATCATTGCAGTGATTTCCTTGAGGCTACCTCGGCTTTCTTCCAAGGGGCTACCTATCCCAAATCCATCTCCAGTGCCAACCTCATCCTTATCCCCAAAAAAGATAACCCAGAGACCTTCAAAGACTTTAGACCCATCAGCCTCTGCACTTTCACCAATAAAATAATCTCGAAGATAATCAACAACCGCATGGCTGACATCCTCCCTAAGATTATCTCCGAAGAACAAAGCGGCTTTGTTCCAGGCCGAAACATCATTGACAACATCCTCATAGCACAAGAAATAATCACATGCATGAAATTCCTATCTAGAGGGGAAACATCGCCATTAAACATGACATGGAGAAAGCATACGATCGTCTGGACTAGCAATTCATGATTTGTGTTTTCAGGGCCTGTCACGACCCGCACCCACTGTGAGGGTACGAGTACGTAATAGCGCCCAGCCTACGCCGTAGTGTCGGCGATAGAACGCTGTTCTAGGTCATGAACTATAACTAAAACAATATAAATACTCTCCAACTGGAGGCCAATCACAGAAGATACAACTCAATCCAATCTAGAGGTAGAATATAGCACGATAGAATAGATAAGGAAATCCTCAACTGAGGTACAACAGAAGTGAAATAATTAAACTCTGTAAAATTTTCAACATGTATCGTCTGGACTCTGAAATTAAGGACAACAACTAATCATGAAAAGAAAGAACAGTCTAAGCTATCTATACTAAGCATGGGTATCATCCTCAGCAGCTGCCTGAACCTCCCCAGGGGTCCAGGTCGCGAGTGTCATCTAGGCAAGCTCCATAGTAAGGGATGCAGGGTTCCTCATCATCCTCTGTAAAATTTTCAGGTCCATTCAGGACGAGAGCGAGCATAATACATCTCACGCAGATCATAACAGGTTAGAAAATATAAACATACAAGAGAGTACGATACATAAAACTAAAAGAAAGTACATGATTTAAATAGAGAAATAACTGTAATAGAAATATCTACTATAAGTAGAGAGCTACCAGTGACTAGTGATTTAGAGTACAAAGTCGACATGTGAACGGCTGGATTTGCACATGAATATACTAAAGAGGCGCACATGGTTATACTACTTTGGAATTGTTCACATGACTATTTATACTCCCCTATACCCCAATCAATACACAAGGATCTAGACAAGTTATGTTACATACATGATTTTCACATGAAAGCCTATAGATGGATGTACATGAAGTATACATGAGGGCTAAGAACTGAGTGCACATGAATTCCACATAAAGGCCCACAAAGGGTACACATAAAGTATAGGTTATACATGAAATACACGAGAAATATGACCAAACATGAGAGCACATAAGAGTACACGAGCAAGCATGAACGAGCATGAACGAGCATGAAGCACATGAGAAACATGAATAACATGAGAGCGAGTAATACATGATGTACATGAAATACATGACATAATGTATCCGATGCTTCCGAGGGGGATAACATCATAATGTAGGGATCCATATAGTACCAATCCGTGATAATATCGTGACAGCATCAAATAAGGTAAACTAGAGCAGGAATATAATCCTAAGCAAGTTGTGAAATGATCAGAGAATGTACTCGTCTGGTATCTGAATGTCTGTAAGAATATACTGCCCGAGATGAGGTATCTGACTACTATTTAGAGAAACACAAGTCAAGATGTATACATAGGATGATAAATGTAATCTACAATGCATCGGCATGCTGTCTAGGTCAAACTAGACTATAGTCAACACTTGGTCAACTCTAGTCAATCACACTAGTCAAGCTAGGTCAACTAGGTCAAGTCCTAGCCCAATCAAGTCTAACAAGTCTCACTAGGCCTAACCAAGCCTAGGCTAGCACTCACATTCCATCACAATGCTATCAAGCTATCAAATTATATTTTTACATACTACATTATTAATGCATATATTGTGTTACCTATATTACATATCATACAAGCCTACCTTGCATACATACATTCATTCATATAATTTCAGTTTAATGGTGAAATAAATGTGTGTGTGTGTAGGGGACATAGAAAACAGTGTACCATATTACCTCAGGAATTGGAATACAACCCAATATAACATATAAGTGAACTCATAACTAATTATCTCAAAACTGAGATAATCTCTCAAGGATAACTCTCAACCTAACCAATATCAACACTATACTATCAAGCCTATCTATATCAAACAACCAATGGGCATACTAGATGACATATATATATAATCAATACAACCTATATTAGAGTGTTGGAGAGGGGGTGAGGTGGAGTGTGAACTCATTCTCAGATTCCAGTTTTGTGTGTGTGTAGATAGCTATCAATATTGTGTGTGTGTGAGTAAACATTTATGTGTGTACCCATATTTCAGGACAGTGTGCTGGCAACATATTCTCAGTTGTAGAGTGTAATGTGATAGGTTTAGGCATTTATTGAATAATGTGTCAAGTAACAGTTTAGGGAATAGGATCAATGCTTGTGTTTGTGCATATGGCAGTGGTGTGTGTGGGCATGAGTGACAAACAAGTATGGCATTTTAGTGTGTAATTTCCCAGATAACAGGGAACACCAATGTGTTAATTCTCAGGTCATCACTTAAGGGTTCTCAGGAAACAGGTTTTCACATAAGGGGAATAGAGTCTCAGGTTTCCTATTGACAGTCCAGTTTTTAGTTCAATTCCATCGTTCAACCAATGAAATTAAACAAACAACTACATATATTTATACACAACCTTAAATTCAACTATATTAACATTCAAACCCAGGTTTCAGATTTATATATAGAAAAACTCATTTTCATGAGAACATCATTTTCAGTTTTCAAAACATATACATACCATGCATTCATTACATCTCATTTTCTAGTTAAAATCTCTTCAATTCCCAGTTAAACATGTGAAATTTCAACCCTAAAATTAGTTTTAACAAAGTATCAGGCAGCCCCATATCTAGGTGTACAAATTAAATTTATCATTCAGAATAGTAATCACATATTAAAATTTCAAGAATTCACAAGTGAACTCAGGTTCAATGTTTACCTAAATAGTGTATTAACAGTTTGGTTGACAGTGTAATAGCCTAGGGAATCAATTCTTTTCAGCATGACAGTTCACATGTAAGTCCCCACACTAATTTCGAATCCCATCATCCAATCCCATCACAAGTCATGAACTCAACTGGTCATCATCTATCACATATGTAGGTGAGTTATTCTTGATCATTTAACATCATTAATCTGTTAAATATGAAATCAAAACTCAAAAAAACCACTCAGTGAAGTGTATCAGTGAGCATCAGGATTTGGAGAAAATTCATGATTTTGAATTTAAATTAGCAACTAAAAATACAAATCAGAGGTTGGTAATTAATGATACATGTGAGAGAGTAGAGGGTGTCTTCGTGTCCAAGAACTATACACGAATTGGTCCAATCACAACCACAAATACAGACACAAACTGTGCACACAATCATCGTACACGTGTTCACTAAGGTCGTGGACATGACACGTGTGGCCACGTGGTCATGTCCACGTGTATCCCACGTGTCAGGCTACACATTCGACACCCTGTGGGGAATCCTCGATACGTGTCTGGCCGTGTCCAACCGCGTGTCAGTGACAAATTTTGTGCGGTTCAGTGCACTCGTGCGACCAGTGTAGACGGGATTACGCCACGTGTCATGCATCATTTGTTCCCAAATTTTGGGAGTATGATGACAGACAGTGCCCCATCCTCTCTACAAAATTTCGTGTCCTCTCGTGTCCTGAGCATCGAGATCTCAGTATCGGGCAGTAGGACAGTGTTGTGCTGCCTATACGGCGTGTTCGTGTCCCTGTGTGGACACGACACGATCCCAAAATCATAAAACAAAGACACAAATCTAAGGACGAACCCTAGATCTAGGAATTCAATCAAAAATATGAGCAAAAATAGCAAACATAAATGGTAGGGGCATTTCATCAAACACCCTAACCTAGCAATGGATACGTGTCCGATACGAAATGGACACGACTCAACACAAACCAATACCTACAGCTAGGGGACACCTAGGGCTATGTAAATATGCAAAGAAATCAGAAATCTAATGGGTTAAGAGAGTGTTACCTATAGATTGTTCTTCCTCAAGAAACACCCAAAATGAGGATCCCTTCTTGCTAGCTCAATGCTCCAAATTGCTACAAAACTGAGATTTCTCTCCATGAATACAAAATAGGGCTATGTTAGGATCATATGCGAAAGACTAGAGTAAAGAATCTAGGGATTGGGGAAGAAATGACATTACCTCTTTCTTCAATTTGTTGAAATATCATAAAAGAGGCAAGAACAATCAACGAGGAGATTATTTATAGGGGAATAGCCCTAGGTGGCTGGTCATAAGGAATGAAATTAGGGTTAGGGTTTCAAGTCATGGGCTTTGGCTTTCTTTGGGCTAATCAAGTTCAACCTTTTATAGGCCCATTTCAATAAATCAAGTCTCACTAACTAAAACTCCTATTTAGATCCTAACAAGATATTTTTTAGCCACAACTTAAGTTAACCATTCTAACTTAGCCCATGGGTTAAGTCTAAACTTTTAGGTTAGGTCCATTCTAGGTTAAAGACAAACAAGACACCAAGCAATTATTTAATTAATAATAAATTCATACATTCCAATAAATTCTAATAGATCCTATTAAATTCAAATAAATTTAAAATGACCAAAATACCCTCAAGCTAAAAATCATAAATGAAACACCCTAATCACATGGCTAGGCTCTAGGTCAAGCTGTCTCTAGGGTTACACTTGCAAAACACCAAAATTACAAGTCATAATTTTTAAATAGTTTTAAAATGATTAAAAATTACCAAAAATTATATTATTATTTAAATATCATAATTAAATAAATTAAAACACAAAATTTCAAAATTATCCTTATTTAGAAAACTGGGTGTTATAAGTCTACCCACCTTAGAAAATTTTGTCATCGAAATTTAAGATGGTAGTACTAATTCTAGGTCAAACACCCCCACAATCATAGTCTCAAAATCACACAGTTCGATAATCATATGCGTCTGTCCAAAATCATGATACTCAGAATCTTCGTCATGCTAGTGAATAAGGCTACGATAATCACAGAGTCCTTGACTAAGGCACATACCTGTAGAATCATGGTATTTAAAATTTTCGCATTGCTGCATGCTTGGTAGCGAAAACCTTAAATTCCTACACCCGAGAAATACGTCCTAAATCCGACTATATGTCCTTACTATGCCAACTGACATGACTATCAAATTTAGATCCCATAACTGAGGTGACCTAGCCCATATAATTCATCTCAGAAGAAAATTAAACATAACACAAGAACAACAGAACAAAATTGATCAATCAACAAAGAACAGAGGGAATCGAATTTCAAGACAGTTATAAAAGGTAATTACGGAAGTGGAATCGAGAAGAACGAAACCTGCAACTAGATCACCAATGGCCTGTGCATTCTTAATTGTCCGGGCGAAAGAACGCCCCTGCTGGCTTTCTCTGGCCTGTTGCTGATGCTGCATGTACCTCTGCTGCTGAGTCGGTAAGGATAATCCCTTCTGCTGGCCCACCGGAGCCCTAGCTCCTGCTCCTGAACTGTCTGTCCAAATGAGTCAGGACACTCTCTCAGCCGATGATCGGATCCTCCGCAAAGTAAATATCTGCCCAGCCTTTTCCGACATTCGCCCCAATCGTGCCCTGTCTCTTACAGAAGGGCAAATAATAACAAGCTGTTTTTCCGGGGCCTGCTGCTGCCTCTGTGGCTGCTGTGCCTGCTATGCTTGCTGAAAGGGTACACGATCCTGAAACTGCTGCTGCTGGAAGTAGACCCTTGGCTGCTGATACTGCTGCTGAATCTGCAGGTGGGGCATCTGTTGTTTGCCATTGATTGTAAAAGTAGAGACAATTATATAGGAGGACTGAACTTAGACTCATAATACAAACTCGTTTGAATAAAGAAAGCCTAGGGACGAAAACCTAGGTACAACAATCTAAGTATGATTATTTATTTTTGATTCTGGGGGTGACGGTAGAGGCTCGGAAAGCGACGATAGCTCTGCCTTACTCCTTGGACGATCGGACGTAGCCTTGGCTCTGGTAAGAAATGCTCTCGGGTTGCGTGGAGAGACCCTTCAGTACGTGCCTTTATCTCTCTATGCTTTCTTTTTCTCCAGGTCTCCAGGTATCCTCTCTCTCCAGTCTTCAGAGAGTTTTGCAAGGGAATGGCACCTTGTTATTTATAGAGGTGGGAGTGTGATCATTAGGGTTTGCAATGATTCCTTCCTTGGAAAGTCGACGGCCAATCATCTGGACCATTAATCTTGATTACAACGAATCTGGGCAATTAATGTGGATTGCACCAAATCCTATGGGCAATTAATGTTGATTGCCATAAATTTTCATAATTTGTAATAATAGGCTCGGATCTCCTGCCACGTGTTTGGTTTGTCTGATCTGATTTGATTTGGGTAATTATGATGATTGTAACAAATCTGAGTTTGTTATGATTTACTAAAGCCATAATTTCGAGGGGGATAAGAATGCCACGTGTCTCAACTGTTGCGAGGACCGCCACGTGTCTCAACTGTCGTGAAGATCGCCACGTGTCTCAACTGTCGTGAGTGGAATATTCTTACAGAGCCGCATGAGTGCAGTTTCCAAGTGAATCGCATACGGGTGGACCCTACGATCCTAGCCGCATGAAGGTAACATCGCATGAAGGTGGCAGCCACATGAAGGAGGCAGCCGCATGATGGTAGCAGCCGTATGAAGGTAGCAGCCGCATAAAGGAGCAACCGCATGAAGGTGGCAGCCGTATGAAGGAGACAACCGCATGAAGGAGACATCCGCATGAAGATGGCAGCCGCATGAAGGAGACAGCCGTATGAAGATGGCAGCCACATGAAGGAGATAGCCGCATGAAGAAGGCAGCCACATGAAGGTGGCAGCCGCATAGGGGTGCTTGGGACTCGACGGATCCTATCAGTTATAAAAGATTTTCTTCTTTTCCCAAGGAGCACGCCATCATTATTTCAATTTATGTCAGAGCTGTCATTCATTGCGTCAGAGCTGTCATTATTGTGTCAGAGCTATCATCAGAGCAATTAATTGGAGGCTGCTTTATGGCCAGCTGTAGAAGCGGACATCATATAGCCAGTGTCTTTTCTGAGCCGCATAGAGCTGTTGGGAGTTCCGAACCGCATAAAGTTTTGAAGATTCCTGAGCCGTATGAGGCTCCTTCTGTTTGGAGCCGCATGGACTTTTTTCATTTTCCATGCTTCTACAAGACCCCCTTCAAAGTTTTCAATTTGAAAAATTGAAATACTTTGAATAAGAAGCATGGCTATATATAAGCTCTTCTGGCCGCAGAGAATATTCTGACCGCATGGACTTCCTAGCCGCATGGACTTCCTAGACGCATAGACTGCTAGCGTATGGATCGCTTCTGGCCGCATACTGTCCTCTCTGCCACGTAGGCGGCATTAATTGTTCTTGATTCGTTATGATTTGGAGCCGTCTTTTGGAGGAATCCTAAGAGTCGATTCATTAAATATTTGGATTTTGTGCTTTGATGAATCTCCTTTATGAAGGGGACGAAATCCTAGGAGTCGTTTTGCCTGCAGCACGAGACCCGGAGCGTTCATCAATCCACGGTCTCTCCTTTGGCCTCCTATAAATAAGAGTAATTAAGAAAGAGAAACTCTTTACTCTCCTTCCCAATTTAAGCACTTCTTGCCCTAACTGTCGTCATCTCTTCTTCTTCTTCTCTTCTTCGATCAACGATGGCCCTCAAGTCTTCCAAGGCTGCCTCCGCTGCGACGAAGGGCAAGAAAGCAGCTTTCTCGTCGGCCACGGTGCCTGAAGTGCACCCTGACGTCCACCCCACCATTGCTGGTAAGGATGAACTCAGAACTATGGCTATGTCGCATATTTTATGCGCGGGCCTTCTTCGTCTTCGTATACTGTGTGCGTGTGCCTTCGAGCCGCATGAGGTATACCCTATGTCCGAGCTGCATGAGGGTTGCATAAGCACTTTATGAACCGAACCACATAAGGACTTTCTGAATCGAACTACATGAAGCCTTCTCAAACAAGACCGCATAAGCCCCACTTTGGACTGTGCCACATAAGGCCTTGCTAAGTCGTGCCGCATAGGCTCATCTAGATTGGGCCGCATAAGACTTTGCTAAGCAGAACCGCATAAGCTCTTTTGACTGGGGTTGCATAAGACTTCGCTAAGCAGAACCGCATAAGCTCATCTGGATTGGGCCGCATAAGGCTGTACTAAACCGAACCGCATAAGCTCCTCTGACTTGGGCCGCATAAGGCTGCACTAAACAGGACCGCATAAGCCTACGCTAATTAGTGCCGCATAAGCTTATGCTCAAACAGAGCCGCATGAGCGCAGAGCCGCATAAGCTCGTGTTTGAACAAAGTTGCATGAGCTTATGTGGACTGGACCACATGAGCCTAAAATCACTAAGTGGTTTTGTTTAGTCATCTTTTAATCTGTCTCTTTTTTTTCTTCTTCAGTGAATCTGCCAGTTAATGCAGCAGGAGAGCCTCTGGTGGGTCACGCACAATCGGCTTTGGGCTATCGATATGACCACATAGTCGAGTATGTGATGAACCAGCCTCCGAAAGAGCCTTTGGAGAGGCTAAATGCTATCAAAAAATAATCCTTTCACTTTTTTGTGCCATGATGAACTCGGGGCAATTGGAAGGGAAATACCTGAAGCCTGCGTTCCTCTTTGGGGACATTTTATCTGTAAAGAACACCCGGGTTTTGGATATGTCGTAGAGCTGGGACTTTGTTCTTGACGGGGTGGAGATCCATATCCCTCCGATAGAGCGTCATTTTCCTCTCTCATGGTTCAATATGTTTCCATTAGACAGAAAGATGGTAGACTCCTTGACCCCAAGCAAGTCGGGGATGTTTATGGGAAACATCTATTACAATAGAAATCTGGGGTCAGCGTATGCGGAAAGGGAACCGGTCAGTCGGTACGTGATGGGACTGGCTCCGGGTACCTTTATAAACGTAACGTGTCCCAACTTCACATTCTCTCAGGCTGATACCTTTTTGAACCAGCTTGTTGGCAAAGGGTCGTATCCCGTCGGTCGGTTGGCATTACTGAACTGGATAAATCCTATCCCTTCATGGGCCAATTTGACCACATGGATTATGCAGAAGTATGCGACTTCCCTGCGTGAGATCGGCCTCTATCACGCCATTCGGGGCACCTGTCATTGTTTGCCCATAAATAAGCCGTTGTTCATGGCTCTTCTGGAGATGTACAACCGGTGGACGGGAACCTTCTTCACACCGGAAGGGGAGCTGGGACTTGCTCTCCACGAGATGTATGTTATCTCCAAGCTGTCCTGGGGAGAAGAAGTCTTTGAAGTGTATACCCCTATGAGCGAGGAGCTCGAAGATTTGGATCGACAGTTCCCGGGCTTTGTCGCCGTGTATCGGGAATTGTTATGTCATCACAATACTTGTCACCAGATGGCCATCAAGAAGGATGGCAGCTCGGAGGGGAGCACTCCTCATACCAGGTCCTGGGTCTCATACATTTTTACCCTTGGTGCCTCAGACCGGGTTTCTTCCTGCGATCCTCAAACCCAGAGGAGGTACAACACCTGGCATCGACTGCCAAGAGATCGAGGTCCACGGGCGATATTTTTGGGAGTCGAACTGACTCTTCCAGCTATTTTTATCATAGTACTCAGCAATTGTCGGAGAAGGGGCTTTTGGTGGGATTCCTGATGGTGTGGCTACGGAACTGCGTAGTCTCCGGAGGGGCAGGTTCTATTGAGAGGATCGGCCGCCACTTTATCCTCCCCGCCGTAAAGCTGGTCTTCGGGGTCAAGCTGGCTCTTCTTCCGGCCATGGTGTGCAGCATACACCATGGCCTTCGTGCTTTTTCTTCCAAGGTCATCGCCCGTGACACGAAGATGGATTTTGAGCGCATAGAGCTGTCATACCATTATCTGATGGGGTGGCTGTTAATGCACAACCGGTCTTTGATGAGGCCTGGAGTAGAAGATGGCATTATAGTTGATGACGCTTTCATTTTCCGATTGTACCATCAGCCCTGGGAGTACAACACCATGCCAGCCTGCCGGAGAGCGCTGACAAGAGTGGACGGATACGATTTTTTTGTGTTCGTACCTTATTTTACTGCTGAAGAAGTGAGGAGCGTACATGTTGATGGTACCGAACCTTCTCTTCACTTACCTGAGAAAATGCTCCTTTGGCTGCGTAATATCCGTCCAGCGCACCTGGTGTATCGTAACCGCAACATCGTCTACCTGGAGCCTTACTTGCCCAGCAGGTTCGCCCGCCAGTTCGGGAATAGCCAGTTGTTCTTTGACAACACCAGCTCTTGCCTAGGCTTTGAAGGTAGCATGCTGGATGGTATTAGGGCATGACATTACTATGACACGGTTCATACCCGAACCACCTTTTCAGTCCATGATGGTGGGGTGCCAGGAGAGATTTTATACATGGCGGCCTTATATCATGTTACGGCGAGCAAGCCTCCCGTTAATTTTGATCCAAGTACCAGCTTCATTGTGGGTACCGGCTTGGCGGAGAAGCCCAAGGGGTCTAAGACGAGAAAGAGACAGGCGAATGCGGTTCTTATGCCCGACTCGGAGTCCACAACCGCGAACGAAGAGAATAATGAGCATAAGGAAGATAACGCTTCCCTTCTTGTGAAAGATGCTAGGGCGGATCAGCCGCCAGTTGTGCCAGATGAGATGGTGGCGAATCAGCCGCCCGTCGCACCTGGTCCTTCGTACAAGCGGAGCAGACGTGTATCCACTGATTGTGGCAGAACCTACTCTACGAAGCGGGCTGCGATAAGATGCCGCGTGCTGTTCATTAAAGAGAGAGGTGAAGGTGATGCTACTGCTTCGGAGGTAAATTGAACTACAGCCATCTTTTCCTTAGGTCCTTCTTTTCCCTAAACTGTTGATTAATCATTTTTTCTTCTCTCTGTAGGCGTCATAAGAAAGGGATTTCTCAGAACAAGCTGATGTTCCTGAAGCTGATCCGGTCATAGCCACTTTGGTTAGTGACCTGTGTACCGAGATCGTTGCTGCCGGGGTTCTTCCGACGACGACTGAAGTTCCTCCCGTCACGGAGGTCTCCATTTAGGGTGATGTGGACCCTTCCGAGCCAATCTTCGAGGCTGCTGGATTCCATCTGGGTGATATGGACCCCTCGGTGTCTACCTCCGGAACTGCTAGAGTGGAGGAACCCACGGCATTCGTCTCGAATGTCGCCGGTGAGGAGGGCACGATTACTGAGATCGAGCCTCAACTTTTGTAACCCTTCCCTGGTAAGCTAAGTCAGATCTTGACCAGTGAGGAGGTTTATTCGCTCTATCATCACATCCTTCCGGTTAAGATGATTGATAGTTGCTCTGGACATACAGGTCCTGCCTCTTCACTGCCCATGACGGATGTTGTCAGGGAAGGCTCTGCTAGCAGGGATCTGGTGGAATGGAGCGTGCCTCCTCCTCTCCCGATTTATCTCGAGGGGCCTCCCGCCGGATCGAGTTCGGAAGATCAGATAGCGGCACAGCCTAGACAGGGAGCAATGGTCCCTTCATCCTCCCCTGCTCGTATGACTTCGGGGGTTGACCTCTCAGCCTTACCGAGTATCCAAGTTCTTCGGGCCACGGAGGAAGAATTGGTCGCTATTCAAGCTTCCTTTTGTTCAGAATTTATCTTCCTTGTGGTAGGGGCAGCAAGTTCTGTTGCATCTTCTTCGACACTGCCAGCCACACTTCCTTTGACGCCATCCTCTATGGAAGTTTTGGATGAGGTGTCGCAGGATGTGGTTGACAGCTTCTATCGTCATTTGAAAAGAGGAGTCGATACTGCTGTAGAGCGGAGGACCCCCTTTGTCCTGGCTCGACAATGCGCTCATGGGCAAATTAAGATTCTTAAAACCCTTCCTGGCCGGGAGGGAATAGCTGCACTTCTGGAGCCCAAGTTGTTAGAGGCTGATCAGCTTGTGGCCCAATTTCGAATGCTGCGACAAGCTGATTTGTCTGCAGCAATAGATCAGGAGCGGGGCTTCCTCACCACTGCCTTGGAGAAGATAAGGCATATGCGAGATACGTCCAAGTCGGTCATAATAAAGGACCTTGGCAACCTATCTCTCTTGTACGACCAGCTGAGCCGTCGGAACGAGGTTTGCAGAGCTCGGGAAGCGGCCTCCTCCCGTAGAGTAACCGATACAAGGGAGCTGATCCTCGAACTTCAGAAGAAGCTGGCCTTCTTGGAGTCTGAGCTTGAAGCTTCCCGTGTGGATAAAGAGCTGATCATTCAAGACGTCGAAAGGGTTTTCCGAGCTTCTGCTAACCTGGAGCGTGCTCTGAAGAAGTTTGAGGATGGCTGGCGGGCTCATGCGCACCTAGAAGATGCAGCGCTGCTGAATCAGAAGGCCGAACGCCGGGCCAAACAGAGGTTTGAGCGATCGACTACCCTGTTGAGAGACCGTCTCATGGCATTATGTATCGCCGAACAATAGTCGGCTTTTTCCTTCTTTTGTTTATGTTCTTTTTCTTTCATTTTCCATCTTGTAATAGGGACATAGTCCCAGATAATGTAGTACTTTGGATTTTTAATAAATTAGCATGTTTCGACTCATCCTTCATTTCTTGTACTTGTTGTGTTTGTGGCGTTTTTGTCCCACTCGGGGACTATTTGTGGACCTGTTACCCTGGGCATACCTTGGTTTTAGGTACGGATAACAAGTTTGAGAGGGATACCTAGAACAACTTTACGATAAGGGCGTTGTGGAAGTTTTTGGTATTGAAAGAATGCCAGGGAGCAGCTGGGCTCCCAAGACATGATAAGAAAAGAGTGGCATGTACTAGAAAACTTAGTACAACATTTGTGGTCGACTGCGGACATTTGTGGTCAACAGAGGACATTTGCGGTCGACAGAGGACATTTGTGGTCGTCAGAAGACATTTATGGACCTATTATCCTTGGCGTACCTTGGGGTTTTTTTAGTACGTATAATAAGTCGAGATAGAACCAACATATTTACTCAGAGGTAATGAGGACGTAGTAAATATGAAGGTTTCTTCGATGGAGCCTTCCCACTCAGAGGTAATGGGGACATGGAAGGAGTGGGCTCAATGAAGGGATACATAGAACAACTCAGAGGTAATGAGGACATGGAAGTTCTATGTGAGGAGGCAGTTTGTTTTTGATGGAAGTAAAACAACTCAGAGGTAGCATCGACATGGTTGTTTTAGGAAATTTGTAGATCTGTTACCCTTTTTGTGCACTGGAAGTGCGGGTAGTGGATCATGTGGAAGGAGCTCCTTTTAGGAAGAAAGTTCAGAGGTATGATCATACGTGACTTACTACCCAAAAGATGCGATATAGATTAACCAGGATGGGAGTTCAGTGGTACCTACGGGTACATAACTCGATAATCTGGAAGATTTGGATGCAGAATGTGAGTTCAGCGGTACCGGAGGGTACATAACTCTACAATCTGGAATATTCGGAAGCAGAATGTAAGTTCAGTGGTACCAGAAGGTACATAACTCTACAATCTGGAATATTTTTAGGATGAATGTAGGTGAGTTCGGTGGTACCAAGGGGTACATGACTCGATAATCTAAGATGTTTGGAGGTCGAATGTGAGTTCAACGGTACCGGAGGGTACATAAGTCAACAATCTGAGATATTTTGGAGGCAGATTATTGGTTCAGCGGTACCGGAGGGTACATAACTCAATAGTTTAAGATATTTGTGGTATGTCGTTTCAGACATAATACTTCTTTAGGAACTTGCCGTTGATGGACAACATGAGCAAGTCTCCATTTTGCTTTACCAGGCGATAAGCTCCATTGGAGAATACAGCATCGATGATGAACGGGCCTTTCCACTTTGGCTAGAACTTGCCGGCGGTCTTGTGAGTCATGACCATCGGCCTCTGAACTGCCAAAACAAGATCGCCTACTTGAAACGTTCTGATTTTGACCTTCTTGTTGAAAGCTCCAGAGATTCGGGCTTGATACAGCTCAATTCGTTGCTGAGCTAACAGGCGCTTCTCGTCTAGGGCTCCAACTCTTGTAGTCGGCGATGGTGATTATCGTCTGTTGTCAGCCGATAGGTGAGAGCGACGCAGAACGAGGGGATTTGGGTCTCCAAGGGGAGAACTGCCTCACTCCTGTATACCAGGAAGAATGGTGTGTTCCCTGTGGCCGTTCGTACTGTAGTACGGTACGCCCATAAGCATTCGCCGAGTTTTTTATTCAAGTCACGTTTGTTTGATGCCATGAACTTCTTGAGAAGATTGATGATTATTTTGTTGAATGCTTTAGCCAGACCATTAGCCACTGGGTTGTATGGTGTTGAAGCAATATTCTGGATTCGGTGTTTGTCGCAGAACCGATAGAAGGCATGGCTTGCGAACTGCGGACCGTTGTCGTGGATGATTCTTCGGGGAAGTCCAAAGTGATAGATGACGTAATGCGTGAGGAAGCTGATCACATTTGAAGTCTTGACTTCTGACAGTGGGACAGCCTCCGCCCATTTGGAGAAGTAATCTGTGATTACGAGTATGAAGCAATATCCTCTGGACGAAGGTGGAGTGATCGGACCAATGATGTCCATTCCCCATACTTCGAATGGCCAGGATGCCACCGTCGGATGTAGAAACTCAGATGGCTGGTGGATGAAATCTGCGTGGACTTGACAGGCTTTGTATTTTCGTGCATAGTCTATTGCATCTGCCACCATCGTGGGCCAATAATAGCCCATTCGTCGAAGGCGATCCTGTAATTTCGGGCCAGGCTGATGGGCCCCACAGATGCCGTCATGAGCTTCACGTACGGCTTCTTTGGCTTCTATATTTGACAGATACCGAAGCAGTAATCCATCGTATGATCGCCGATACAGCATTTTCGTCTCTGTATCGTAGAAGAATCTGAGGGAACGTCTTCTGATAGAAGTGGCTTCTTTCGAATTCTCTGGCAGTATGTCATAGACTACGAAGTGAATGAATGGTTGTCTCCAGTCTGATGCTTCGTCGACTGCCAGTACGGAGTGACTCTCAACATATTGAATGTTATTCCTGGGGCAGACCAACTCACGGCCTACTATGTCAACCAGATGATGAGCATGGTTCGGAACTGCTAAGGAAGCGGCGAGACCTACAAGGGCATCGGCTTCAATATTCTGGAGCCTGGGAACATGTTCTATGAAGAACCCTTCCAAGGACGAGATGATGTCAGTCGCTATTTGGTGATAGGAGATCATGTCTTCATGGCAAACCTCGTATGAACCCCGAATCTGATTGACGATTAGCTGTGAATTGCCATATGCTTTGAGGTATTCTACCCCCAGCTCCTTTACAAGTTGGAGGCCAATGACCAGAGCGTTGTATTCGGCCACATTATTTGAGCAGGACTCCGTGAGGGAGTAAGCCCGATTGATCACCAGCCCGGAGGGAGAAATCAGCACCACTCCGACTCCTGCGACAATGTTGCCCTTGGGCCTTGTTCTGGAAGCACCGTCGAAGAACATTCGCTATATGGTATCATGAGAGACCACATTTGAATTGGCAACCTCGTCTGGTATCTCTTCGTCTATTCTGGTTAACTCCGAACCTGGATGAGCCGCTAAAATGTCTGCCAGAGCTTGACCTCTAACCGCTTTCTGTGGAACGAAGATCATGTGATAGGGGGACAGTAGTATCGCCCAGGTAGCGAGGCGAGAGCTGAGTGCGCCCGGCTTAGTCATGAGGACCCTGAGAGGGTTGACTCTTGATATGACATAGATGGTTTGTCCCATGGCATAGTGTCGTATCTTCTGAATGGCGAACACTAGAGCAAGACACTCCTTTTCTACGACCGTGTATCGGTGCTCTCGCCCCATCATCATTCGACTGAGGTAATATATAGCTTGCTCATGGCCTGCATCATTGTTTTGTGCTAGTAGAGCACCGAGAGAATGCTCCATAGCTCGCACATAGAGCAGGAATGGTTTTCCAGCAACTGGAGCCACCAGGACTGGAGGGTTCGTCAGATATTCTTTGATGCTGTCGAAGGCGCACTGGCATTCTTCATCCCATACGAAGGAGACACCTTTCTTCATGAGGTGGGTGAATGGCTGAAATCGCCCGGAGAGGTTAGAGATGAACCTCCTAATGTAGGCCATCCTCCCTTGAAGGCCTCGGAGTTCACGGAGATTTCTCGGGGGACCCATCTCCATGATTGCCTTCGTCTTCTCAGGGTCTATGTGGGTACCCTGGGAAGTAATGATGAAACCCAAGAGCTTCCCGCTGGATATACCCAAGAAGGATTTTATGGGATTCATTTTCAAATTGTGCGCTCGCATCAGGTCGAACACTGTCCTCAGATCCTGCAGGTGATCTTCCTTAGAGCGGCTTTTGACATCGATGTCGTCGACGTAGCATTCCACTGTCTTGCGTAGGTGGTCTCTGAAGATGACATTGATAGCTCTTTGATAGGTGGCGCCAGCATTCTTTAAACCGAAAGGCATCACTGTGTAGTAGTATGTGCCAATTGGTGTTCGGAATGATGTATACTTTTTGTCATCAGGGAACATCTTGATTTGGTTGTACCCCGAAAAATCATACATGAATGACATACGCTCGAAGTCACAGGTGTTGTCAATCATGATGTCTATGATAGAGAGGGGGAACGCATCCTTAGGATATGACTCGTTCAGGTTTCGGAAGTTGATACAGATTTGAATCTTTCCATTCTTCTTCAGGACTGGTACTATATTGTCTACCCAATCTGGATGTTGTTCCTCGCGGATGAAGCCGCTAGCTATAAGTTTGTTGAGCATTCATGACGTCTGGGCGGAACCGTTGTTGCTGTTGCTTGACCGGTTTTGCGTCCGGATGGATGTTGAGTTTGTGAAGTACGACCTCGGGATTCAGTCCTGGCATGTCTTCGTAGCTCCAGGCGAACACGTCGATGTATTCTCTAACGAGTTACATCAGCGATTCTTGCTCTTCATCTGTCAGATTCTTGCTAACGAAGATAGGCTTGGAAGAGGACTCATCACCGAGATCAACTTGCACAACCTCATCTTCGGTGGGAGGCTCCCTTTGTTCGAACCGCTTCTCCCATTGCGCTTCTAGTTGTTGTGCCCACGGCTCTAACTCAAGAAGTTCAAGAATGTCTTGATCTTCTTCGTAGGCGTCGACAAATGCCATATTGACGGACCAGACTTGCCTGAGCATGTCCCCAATACTGACGTCTAAATCAGAAGTTGGTGATCCGGTTCAGTATGAATGCCAATCGCATTCCTCATCTGAGCTTTCAGGGGTCGTTGCAGGTGTAACATAACCTAGCCCACATCTGGTCTTGTTGTAGTAATCCTGTGGTTTCCCAGCCGGGACCGACAACTGTAAGGGTAGTCGTCGTCCAGTACCGTAGTTCAAGCCTGGTGTAGTCTCCAGATCATACCCCTGTTTTTGCATGAGGTATTTGGATTGGGAACTATATAGATAAAGGGGCAATCTTCCGGTGTCAGGTTCGAGATCAACTTCTTCTACCCTGAAGGGTTATGGATCATTCTTCCGGCCGAAGATGATTGGATGATCCTCTCCCTCGATTATGCGGTAAGCGTCTTCCACTGGAGTAAGTTGGTTTGTGGTGTAGACATTTGTCACCTGTGTGTGCAGGTGGGTGCCTATACCGTATTCCATAGCATATATTGTACAAAGCTTATTATGCTCGAGGTAGTTCAAAGATAGCCCTTTATTGATGAAGTAAGGTATCTTTTCCAGGGGGATTACATCATCTACGGATGGAACATCAGTGTAAGCAGCCACATACTTGGCCAGCTCTGGCTCTGCTTCAACCACCCCCTGTGTCAATGTAGATTGGGTGGACGACTTGGGCAGCTTAATCATCAGAGGCTCCATGGGTGGATCAGAACGTGGAGTCGTTGGCATACTAGCCACCCCTAGTTTGGTGTTTGGTGCTGGGTGGGGGATTGTTGGCTGGTTAGCAGTCCTCGACTTAGCACTCGGCTGCTGATTATTTCTAGGAAGACGGATCATCATCGGCTTGACAGAGGGATTGCGCTCTTCTATTTGTTGCTGACTCACTCTAGGCAGCCTGACGGTCAGTGGCTCTGTCGTGGGTCTTGGCATTTGGCCAGACCTCGGCAGTCGGATTATCATCTGCTCCTCCTGTGCAGAGAGACTGATTGCATCCTTACGCAAAGTGGCTGTAAGTGGTGCAGTTCTGCCAGGTTTACGAGCTTGGAGGTGGATCGTCTAAGGTTCTTTCGATCCAGTTGCCGCCTCGGTTGGAACTTGAGTATCTTCTTCGACGAGGTACCTTTTCGACTTCTCGTACAAGCAAGAGTCAGAGTAGTAAGATTCAACCCCTTTAAAGGGGTTGATGTCAGCAAATTCTGTCTTCACGAAGCCATGCTTATCGACGTACTTGAAGCATTGGTGCAGTGTGGAAGGCACAATCATGTAGTCATGTATCCAAGGACGCCCCAGGAGAATATTGTAGGAAGTATCCGCATCTATGACATAACAGGTCACATCTGATTGAAGATCGCCGATCTGGCATTTCAGACAAATCTTTCTGATCGGATAGCTTCTGCCTGAATTAAAACCGATGATGGCGGTGCTTGTCGGCATCAGACGATGCATTGGGATGTGCAGATGGTGTAGTAGGCTCTTTGGGATAATGCTTATGGAAGAACCGGGGTCAATGTGCATCCGATCCACCTTGATATCGCCAATGTACCCAGTATAATACAAAGGGCGATCATGCAGGTTGGTCTTGATAAGCATATCCTGTAGAGTGAAGACAATGTTGGGCATTGTACCCGTGCAAGCGCTGTCTTGAAGATCTGCAGACGAATTCTCCCCAGTGAGAATGGACTGAGCTAGATATGCGTCAACATTCTGGAGTGCCTCGCTCAATGCGATGCGGACGTCTTTGGAGAGTCTCAGGAGCTCATATAGTGACTATTTGGCCGATGTATTGGCCAATTGTGCTAAGATGTCAAAGTTGTAAGGCCTCTCCAGCCCTTGAGGCACCTCTTTTCGGAGCGGCTTGTCAAAGCGAGTCTTCTTCGGCCTAGGCTTGTCGGTCGTCGAAGGCTGAGAAGGTCCTGGGGCATCAACAGCTATCGACTGATGATCTTCAGTCGAGTTACCCGGTGGAGGTTGGGTTTGTACGCCGGATCGGGTAACAACAGTAGTAGCTTCTTCGACCTCTGCCGAGATTGTGCCGTATGACTTGACTTTCCCACTCTTCTTCTTGAAGTGGGTAGTGCGGACTGAGTTACTTTCGGTACCAGGTCCGGGTGGACCCACATGACCTCCCCTCGTGATGTGGTAAGGGACACTAGACCAGCAGCCTGGTCTCAGAGAGGTGGACGGTTAGCGACTTCCATTCTTGCCCTGGGGACGGGCACTACTCTATCTTGAGTCTTTATCGGAGAAAAGCTACCGAATTGTACTGACACCATGTTGGCTGCTACAGTCACCTCTTCGAAATCAATGGCCAAGGCCTTAGAATCGATGAGATGCTGGATGTATCGCTTCAGTTGGTAGCAGTCTTGTGTAGCATGGTGGACATAGCGATGATAGTGGCAGTACTTGGGGCCCTCTATCTCTGCAGGACGGGGTTCACGTCTTGAAGGAGGGAGCTAGATCCGACCTCCTTGTATGAGCATGTCCAAGATAGGCTTAACATGGCTGTCTTCGAAGGAATAGGTCATCTGAGGCCACTGCTTCTCTGCCGGCTTCGGTTCAGGCTTCGGAGCTGTGTCGGCCACCATAGCTTATTTCCCCTTGTTGTTTCGATTGTTGGAGGGGTTACCACCATTGTTGCTATTGGGGTTAGGGCGTTTGCCCTTGTCCTCTCCTTCCGAGACGTGCAATCCCAGTTGGCGAGCTTTCTTCAACTTGTCTTCTGCGCTAGTGGCACTGATAATGAAAGTCTTCCAATCCTTAAATTGACTTTCGTCTATCCAGAGGTTGATTGTGGAAAGCATCCTCTTTTGGAAAATTTCAATCAAGGAGGAATCGGGGTCACCGGAAGACAACTTTATCGCGGTATGACGAAACCGCTCGATATAGTTCCTTGTCAGCTCTTTTTCTCCCTGGACAACGTCCATAAGGGTGGACATCATCACGTCTTGTCCTACTTCGCAGAACCACTCCAGGAACATACGCTTGAAGCCGGCGAAGGATTGGATGCAGTTGTCTGGCAAATTGCGGTACCAGTTGAAGGCGACCCCTTCCAACGCTCCAATGAACAGCCACATGAGAATGGCGTCGTCATGAGGCAGATAGTCGGTTGTGACTTCGAAGTAGGTGATGTACCTGCTTGTAGATGTCTTCCCATCATACAGATTGATGTTGAATGGTTTATATCTTGGTGGGAAGGGCACATCTCTCCATGCAATAGGATATGGTTGTCGTATCCTGAGGTCCTGGCAGTTTTCTCGGGCGTGGAACATGGCCCGAAGCACCTGGACCTCTCTTCTTGCCTCCCTGGCCTCGTCTGCAGTAGTGGGAACCGATGTTGTCGGAGGATTGTTACCCGGGTTTGGTGCCACAGAGTTTGAGTCCGCATTGACCGCAGGACCTTGTCTGGCCAGGCGTCCTCCCTTGCAGAGTTGGAAGGGCTGCTTTGATCTCATCCACAGACTTGACCAAGGCATGCAGTATGGCCTCCAGAGTGTCGATGCGTTGGCGATCACTGGAACCATCTTGGTTGCTGTCTGTCATGAATACCATCCTCACATGAAGAGAGAAGGAAGGGACGGTGGAGGACGCGCCCTCTGAGTCATACCCTTGTACAGAGAAGTCGTCAGGGTATGTGGGAATGTTCTCCTCTGGTTCGGACTCAGAAGGAGTGGTACCCCCAGCTTCAGAGCTTACCTCGTCTTGAGAGTTGCGGACGTCCTCGGGGACGTCGGAACCTGCTGCGTCTGTTGGAGAAACCGTTTCCCCTAGATTATCTTTTTGGAACACTGGGTTGTCACGGATGTTTGGAGTAGTGCTACCCCCAGCTCCAGCGCCTCCCAGAGATGTGGACGACGAATCTCCAAGTGTGGCATATTTCGTCTTTGAGCGAGTACCTTGGCTCCCGTATCGGTCGTGGACAACCGCTTAGAAGAGAGTTTCTTGGTTGAGATTTTAGGACTGGAGATGTTTATTTTCTTTCCTCTCCCGCTACCAGGGATCTTGTGAGCAGAATTACAGGAAGGCGACAAGAAGTGCCTCGTCTTTCGAGCTTAGATGTTGCAGTCGTTGGAAGACGGATCGCCGCTCCTCTTGTGTGGTTGCCTTGCTGCAGCAGCAGTTAAGAATGACTTGAGTGCAGTGATGTCCAGGGAAGGACTCTCTACGCACCGAGGCTTTTTTTTTCTTTCTTTGCGCTTGTGACAGATCACGTCATGCAGGTCAGGTGCATCTCGAGCAACCTGGAAAACCCGAGCATCCGAGTGTATTGGCACCATGTTTGCTCCCTGATTGTTGGGAGACTTTTGGGAACCGCTCTGTCCGTTTGCCGCTGGGGGCTGGACTTGAGTGGTTCGGTACAACTTTTCATCGGAGGCCCGCAAAACAGTAAGCGGAGCGCTCGTCAGAGGTTGGGACAACTGACTGAGCTCGCCGAGCCCGCGCTGTCCTAGACTTCTTCACTCTAGCACCTGAGGGTGCATAGTAGGAAGAGTCCAAATGGTACTGCAGAGAGTCTGACACATGTTCTTGGGCGCATCTAGAGTCAGGACCGCACGAGAGGCGGTCAAAGACTGACCGTGAGCCGCATGGAACAGACGGTATGCGGCTGGAATTAGTGGCCGTACAGGCTGTCTGCATGCGGCTATCCTTTGTGGCCGCATGAGTCTTCTGTATGCGGCTAGAAGCGGTGGCCGCATGAACCTCCGGGATGCGGCTGGAAGTCATGGCCGTGTAGGCTGTCTGCATGCGGCTATCCTTTGTGGCCGCATGAGTCTTCTGTATACGGCTAGAAGCGGTGGCCGCATGAACCTCCGGGATGCGGCTGAAAGTCGTGGCCGTACAGGCTGCCTGCATACGGCTGGTGGTTCTGGCCGTATGGGCTTTCTGCATGCGGCTGACTTGTCGCAAGTTTTTCCATACGGTTGGCAGTTGCGGCCATATGAGCATTTTTCATACGGTTGGCGCCTTTATGTGGCTCGGACCGTATAGAGTTCCTCTTTGCCCCTGCAAGTCCAGCATCATAGTATTTTCTTCTGCCGGACTTATGGACAGCAGAGTCCTTTGTGGTCTGAAGTGAGGCCGCAAGAGGGTCTTTTTCGTCGTCTTGTGCAACAGAGAGTACTCCTTCGAGAGCTTGGAAAGGAGCAAATGTTTTGGGCCTCCACTCCCTGCGGCCTTCTTCGTGCGGGCTCGCCGCTGGACCGGGCCAGCGCTCCGTCGGAGAGCATTTCTTCAAACGCCTGCTGGTCGAAACGGACGACCAGCATTTGTTGAGTGGAGCCAAGTTTGGCTGCGTCCGATTGTGTCACCAACTCCTCAGCCGTAGAGAAGTTTGTCCCCAGCAGAGTCGCCATCGTGTTTGCCATTGATTGTAAAAGTACAGAACAATTATATAGGAGGACTGAACTTAGACTCACAATACAAACTCGCTCGTACAAAAAAGCCTGGGGACGAAAACCTAGGTACAACAATCTAAGTATGATTGTTTATTTTTGATTCTGGAGGGTGACGGTAGAGGCTCGGGAAAGCGACGACAGCTCTGCCTTACTCCTTGGACGATCGGACGTAGCCTTGGCTCTGGTGAAGAAATGCTCTCGGGATGCGTGGAAAGACCCTTCAGTACATGCCTTTATCTCTCTATGCTCTCTTTTCTCCAGGTCTCCTGGTATCCTCTCTCTCCAGTCTTCAGAGAGTTTTACAAGGGAATGGCACCTTGCTATTTATAGAGGTGGGAGTGTGATCATTAGGGTTTACAATGATTCCCCCTTGGAAAGTCGGCGGCCAATCATCTGGACCATTAATCTTGATTGCAACGAATCTGGGCAATTAATGTGGATTGTACCAAATCCTATGGGCAATTAATGTTGATTGCCATGAATTTTCCTAATTTGTAATAATAGGCTCGATCTCCTGCCACGTGTTCGGTTTGTCTGATCTGATTTGATTTGGGTAATTATGATAATTGTAACAAATCTGAGTTTTGTTATGATTTGCTACCAGCCATAATTCCGAGGGGGATAAGAACGCCACGTGTCTCAACTGTTGCGAGGACCGCCACGTGTCTCAACTGTCGTGAGGATCGCCACGTGTCTCAACTATCGTGAGTGGGATGTTCTGACAAAGCCGCATGAGTGCAGTTTCTAAGTAAACCGCATACAGGTGGCCCCCATGATCCTAGCCGCATGAAGGTAGCAGCGCATGAAGGTGGCAGCCACATGAAAGAGGTAGCCGCATAAAGGTGGCAGCCGCATGAAGGAGACAGCGCATGAAGGAGACAGCCGCATGAAGATGGCAGCGGCATGAAGGAGACAACCGCATGAAGAAGGCAGTCGCATGAAGGTGGCAGCCGCATAGGGGTGCTTGGGACTCGACGTATCCTGTCAGTTATAAAAGATTTTCTTTTTCCAAGGAGCACGCCATCATTATTTCAGCTTTATGTCAGAACTGTCATTCATTGCGTCAGAGCTATCAATCATTGTGTCAGAGCTGTCATCAGAGCAATTAATTGGGAGGCTGCTTTATGGCCAGCTATAGAAGCGGACAGCGTATGGCCACGTGTCTTTGCCTGACGCATAGAGCTGTTGGGGAGTTTCGAGCCGATAAAGTTCTGAAGGATTCCTGAGCCGCATGAGCTCCTTCGTTTGGAGCCGCATGGGCTTTTCTTGTCCTTTTTCATGCTTCTACATATGCTGCGGATACTGCTTCTAAATCTGTAAACGGGGCCATTTGGCTGGGCTTGCACTGCCACTAGCTCCCTGAGTGTCTCGTATCCTCTTTTTCTTCAGCCCAAGATCGTCCTCCGCTGCCATGGCTCCTACCAGAATCTACTCGAAAGTAGCGTCACGGCCGCTCTTGGTATACGACCTGATCTCCCTGATCAAACCCCTGCGGAATCTTCTCGCCTTCTCGGCTCAGAAGATCTCAACGAATCTACCCAAACGGCAGAACTCCCCGGCGTATTCCTCAACTGTCTGGTTCCCTTGAACCATACTTTCGAACTGCACCTCCAAGGCACCGAGTGCTGTATCGGGAAATAATTTCTCCTTGAACAGTTTCTTGAAGGTTGCCCAAGTCTGACCAGCTGTACCAACCCTCGGGTCCGTCTGGTACCAAGTACGGGCAAGTCCTGCATCTGACTGGTGGCTACCTCGATCTGTAATCCAGTTGGTATCTGTGCCAATCGGAATTTTTACAATATGTTCTTTCTAATCTAACATATATGATGCCCTCTGTACCCTTGAAGTCCCGGGTCCCATCTTTTAAAGGATTGGATGTCTGGAATCCTCGGCTGATACGGCTGCATCTGACCTCCCAGTGGTTGAGCAGCCACCAGCTCTACTGTCGTACTGACCAACTGGTGAGTATCTTGTATGCCCTGTCGAAAATCAGCAGACTGGCTCTGCTGCATCTGCAGCTGAGTCTCCAAGAATCGCTGGAAAGGGTAAACATCTGAGCCGCATCTACTGTCCTTGAAGGTAATACTGCTGATACATATCCGGAATGACGGAGGAAGACCTTCGGACAGGTGGAGGTGCACTCCCAAAAGCTGTAGACGCTCCTATATGAGCAGAAATAGGGGGTGCTGTGGTCCCAGCATCCACAGGGCGAGGGGTGGTAGGCCTCTCACCAGGTCTGCTGGGCCAGAGCGATGCGATCGTGTCTCAATCACCATCCTGGAGACAGATTAAACAAGAAATCAATACTGAGATAGAAACAATAATTCAAGGAAGGACAGTTATTTCAAGGAAGCAATCTTCATAGGAATTTAGATGACAGGAATTCAGTTAAGAGTTTTTTTCCAAATGTGATTGAGTACCTCAAGAATAATAATCCTACTACAGGCTGTAGTGATACTCTAGTTCGAATATCACTACACAACTTGACACGCATGGGCCACCACTAAAAATGTGTCACGACCCGCACCCACTGTGAGGGTACGAGTACGTAACAATGCCCAGCCTACGTCGTAGTGTCGGTGGTAGAACGCTGTTCTAGGTCATGAACTATAACTAACACAATATGAAATACTCTCCAACTTGAGGCCAATCACAGAAGGTACAATCACAATCTAGAGGTAGAATATAGCACGATGGAATAGATAAGAAAATCCTCAACTGAGGTACAACAGAAGTGAAATAATCAAAGTTAACAACTACCAGTCTCAAAATTTCTAAAATATACAACTCTGAAATCAAGGACAACAACTAATCATGAAAAGAAAGAACAGTCTAAGATATCTATACTAAGCATGGTATCATCCTCAGCAGCTGCCTGAACCTCCCCAGGGGTCCAGGTCGCGAGTGTCATCTAGGCAAGCTCCATAGTAAGGAGTGCAGGGTTCCTCATCATCCTCTATAAAATTTTTAACAGGTCCAGTCAGGACGGGAGCGAGCACAATACATCTCACGCAGATCATAACAGGTTAAAAAATATAAACATGCAAGAGAGTACGATAATGAAACTGAAAGAAAGTACATGATGTAAATAGAGAGAGAACTGTAATAGAAATATCTACTATAAGTAGAGAGCTACCAGTGACTAGTGATTTAGAGTACAAAGTCGACATGTGAATGGCTGGATTTGCACATGAATATACTAAAGAGGCGCACATGGTTATACTACTTTAGAATTGTTCACATGACTATTTATACTGCCCCATACCCCAATCAATACACAAGGATCCAGACAAGTTATTTTACTACATGATTTTCACATTAAAGCCCATAGATGGATGTACATGAAGTATACATGAGGGCACAGAACTGAGTGCACATGAATTCACATGAAGGCCCATGAAGGGTACCCATGAAGTATAGGTTATACATAAAATGCACGAGAAATATGACCGAACATGAGAGCACATGAGAGTACACGAGCGAGCATGAACGAGCAAGAAGCACATGAGAAACATGAATAACATGAGGGCGAGGAATACATGATGTACATGAAACACACGATATGATGTATCCGATGCTCCCGAGGAGGATAACATCTCAATGTAGGGATCCATATACCAATCCGTGATAATATCGTGACAGCATCAAATAAGGTAAACTAGAGCAGGAATATCCTAAGCAAGTTATGAAATGATCAGAGAATGTACTCGCCTGGTATCTGAATGTCTGTGAGAATACTGCCCGAGATGAGGTATCTGACTTCTATTTAGAGCAACACAAGTCAAGATATACAGGGATGATAAATGTAATCTACAATGCATCTGCATGCTGTCTAGGTCACACTAGACTATAGTCAACACTTGGGCAACTCTAGTCAATCACACTAGTCAAGCTAGGTCAACTAGGTCAAGTTCTAGTCCAATCAAGTCTAACAAGTCTCACTAGGCCTAACCAAGCCTAAGCTAGCACTCAAATTCCATCACAATGCTATACAAGCTATCAAACTTATTTATATATTTACATACTAGATTATTCATGCATATATTATATTACCTATAACATCATACAAGCCTACCTTGCATACATTCATTCATATAATTTTAGTTTAATAGTGAAATAAATGTGTGTGTGTGTAGGGGACATGGAAAACAGTGTACCATATAACCTCAGGAATTGGAATACAACCCAATATAACATATAAGTGAACTTATAACTAATTATCTCAAAAACTGAGATAATCTCTCAAGGATTACTCTCAACCAAACAAACATCAACACTATACTATCAAGCCTATCTATATCAAACAACCAATGGGCATACTAGATGACATATATACATATATAATATATATATATATATATATATATATATATATATATATATATATATATAGCAATACAACCTATATTAGAGTGTTGGAAAGGGGGTGAGGTGGAGTGTGAACTCATTCTCAGATTCCAGTTTGTGTGTGTGTGTAGATAGGCTATCAATATTGTGTGTGTGAGTAAACTTTCATGTGTGTACCATATTTCAGGATAGTGTGTTGGCAACATGTTCTCAGTTGTAGAGTGTAATGTGATAGGTTTAGGCATTTAGTGAATAATGTATCAAGTGACAGTTTAGGGAATAGGATCAATGCATGTGTGTGCATATGTGGCAGTGGTGTGTGTGGGCATGAGTGACAAACAAGTGTGGCATTTCAGTGTGTAATTTCCCAGATAACAGGGAACCCCGGTGTGTTAATTCTCAGGTCATCACTTAAGGGTTCTCAGGAAACAGGTTTTCACATAAGGGGAATAGAGTCTCAGGTTTCCTATTGACAGTCCAGTTTTTAGTTCAATCCTATCGTTCAACCAATAAAATTAAACAAACAACTACATATATTTATACACAATCTTAAATCCAACTACATTAACATTCAAACCCAGGTTTCAGATTTACATATAGGAAAACTCAATTTTCATGAGTACATATTCAGTTTTCAAAACATATAACATACCATGCATTCATTATATCTCATTTTTTGGTTAAAACAATCTTCAATTCCCAGTTAAACATGTAAAATTTCAACCCTAAAATCAGTTTTAACAAAGTATCAGGCAGCCCTATATCTAGGTGTACAAACATTAAATTTATCATTCAAGAACAGTAATCACATATAAAATTTCAGAAAATTTACAAGTGAACTAAGGTTCAATGTTTACCTAAACAGTGTATTAACAGTTTGGTTGACAGTGTAATAGCCTAGGGAATCAATTCTTTTTCAGCATGACAGTTCACATGTAAGACCCCACACCAATTTCAAATCCCATCATCCAATCCCATCACAAAGTCATGAACTCAACTAGTCATCATCTATCACATATGTAGGTGAGTTATTCTTCATCATTTAACATTAATAAATCAGTTAAATATGAAATCAAAACTCAAAAAAACCATTCAGTGAAGTGTATCAGTTGAGCATCAGGATTTAGGGAAAATTCCTGATTTCGAATTTAAATTAGCAACTAAAATATAAATCAGAGGTTGGTAATTAATGATACATGTGAGAGAGTGTTAGAGGGTGTCTTCGTGTCTACAACTGGACACGAATCGTGTCCAATCACAACACACAAACACAGACACAAACTGTGCATACAATCATCTTGCACGTGTTCACTATGGTCGTGGACACGACACACGACACGTGTGGCCACGTGATCATGTCCACGTGTACCCCACGTATCAGGCTACATATTTGACACCCTGTGGGGTGTCCTCGACACGTGTTTGACCGTGTCCAACTGCATGTTAGTGACAAATTCTGTGCGGTTCAGTGCACTTGTGCGACCAGTACGGGCGGATTGTGCCACGTGTCGTGTATCATTTGCTCCCAAATTTTAGAAGCATGATGACAGACAGTGCCCTATCCTCCCAACAAAATTTGTGTCCTCTCATGTCCTGAGCATCGAGATCTCAGTGTCGCACAGCAGGACCGTGTTGTACGGCGTGTTCGTATCCCTTTA